>CABFOW010002836.1:0-89862 GCA_902141385.1 Timema californicum | reverse complement strand
TTAATTCAAAATTAGTAATACCCACTCAGACATATTTTATTGCAGAAAAATGTGTTACAACTCCCCCTTTTTTACATGATGGTGGTGGGTAACGGTAACAACACATTTAGTTTATTAATGATCAAGGTTTCAATAAGTAGAATACAAAGATTCGTTGTAATACCCTAAGCAGTTTTCATAATATTTAACACAACAGTCATCCTTAGCTCTATCTTTAGGGGTGTATACTGCCCTTAATATTTAATATAGACCTTAGGTTGCTTATGAGAATTATTCTAATTTCACCCCAGGAGTATCCTTCCAAAGTTTGATGCAATGTTTTAGATACACGTTGTATATGTTCAACGGCATTGAGAAGCGTTAAACCAGCTTAAAACTTCCCAACCAAAATTCTTACAAAGTGGTAGAATTCTCCCTCGATTATAGTGCACAATAATGTTGGATTTTTCTACCACGTACTATTCTTCATCTTATTCCCCTTATAAACGACATATGCTATATGTCAACCTCTTCTTGAGCTCCAACAAACTTTTCAAACGATCATATTCTTGCTGCTCAACTTGGTATAAAGCTCGGCATAACGCATATTTATTCCACAGCTCTTCTTCTGGCTCCTCAACATGGCGTACGTTAAGTATCTCGGGACTATCACCATTTTTCAGCTTACACACTGGGAAGCTTTCGAAGCGGGCTTCCATGGAGTGACGGGTCTCCCACATACCCAGACCATGGCTTCCCAGCAATTGAAGTGATCCATTGCACGACTAACTGTAACCTTTATTAGCCTACTCAATGTGGTATGTTAATCCTCCTCCTATGATTTCCATCCCGCTCATATTCTCCAACAGGTATCCTAACCATATAAACATTTTCGACAGTAATGAGTCCTTGTCCGCGATCACCTGTATACATTCAGAAAGAGAAGGGAAACTTTATTCCCTCTCGCTAAACAATGCTGGCCGCTTCAACTCACAAATTTTGCGACGAGTCATATCTTAGCCATTTGACATACGCTCTATCTCCATCACATATTATGACCTTCTCTACAAGATTCACGTTCAAATGTAACGTCTTCCTTATCTCCTTAACAAAAATTCCTACAGTGATAAGTTTAGGAAAGATCTAGGATTTGTCTCAAAAACTTTACTTATCGTGAGCAGTTCTACCTACCAGTTTGTAGTGTACCCTTTTGCGAAAAAATCCTCATGTTTACTGATACGAACGATATGGCCGAATTTAAACTTGTTTGGTGTGGGATCAATCGTTTTGGCATGCAGATAGACAATACGATAAATACTATCGGTTTTAATCTATATTGGTATCAATTTGACAATCCAGTGTACTGTTCGATTATACTTGCCGAGTAAATAATCAATTATATCGATACAATTATTTACAAGTGAATCTCGTCCACATCATTTTCTAGAGCGTTCGATTGAATCGTTCAACGTCACTCACCTTGAAGTTGCTTTATGTCGAATAATGATTAATCCTCTTTCTTACCATGAGAGCCTTGGAATATGCTCTATAAAACTGGTTCCATTATCAATCTGTATATGACGTACAAGAATTAGACTGTTTGCTGTCATCTGTCAAAGGACATGCATCATTGCTGCATTGACGTTCTTAACCATCTTAGTCTTGACGGGTACAGCCCAAACCCGTTTTAAATACACGTCAATAATGGAGATAAGTTACTTGTATCCCTTATTTCATCAAGAGTAAGGTATCATCTCGACCAGATTGGCATGCACCAACTCCTTCAATCCTCGTACGATAACATGTTTTTTGGCAAAATTACGTCTTGCAGGACGATTGAATTCGAGTGGTATATCCTCCTTGACAGACATGATTAGGCAATAATTCTACCTTCGCTTGATTATTCAATGCTGGAAATGGTCTCATAATAGTTCGCTGAATGACCCACTCCAGTTTATTCATGCAAGAGTCGTAATCGATCGACCAATTCGTTTGGATCGTCCCAATATTTATATTCAATCCCTTTCCCTCTCTCTGGTCTATATAGTCCTCCTTTGTCAAGCTCATCCTGAAACATAGGTTTGATAATGCTAAACACTTTTATCCTGAGAATGAATTGAAACGGCTGTAAGTTTCTTTCCTGATTTGATGTGTCTTTGTTTCATTGAGCATAGACTTGTGCATGTCAAAATTTTCCTTGGTATGATTCATATACTCTTTTCAGAAGGGTAATTCTAAAAATCCCCGAGTGTAAGGAGTTACGATATTACTTAGAATTACTGTTCCATTATTCTCATCAAACATGATAAGAGTATCACCTAGTTTAATTGTGTTAACCGTCATAATGTACACTATAAGTTCTATCGGAACACCCTTGAGGTGTATAAAGACAAGTAAGCAATACATATATAGTGTGCAATCTCTTAGGCGATACTTTCTCCTCCTTCAGAGTCTACTCAGTCATCTTTACCATGTTGTTGAGTGGTATCGTGATCGGTTTCGAGGTTTCCTTCGAGACGATATCAGTCACGTGTAGTGAATCTCGAAACTATTCATAAATTCTTATAATTATCTTACTACTTGCTTTGATGATATACACTGCAACCTTTGTCGACATATTGCTTAGTGCGAATGTATAAAATGTTTACACTCTGCGTTATATATATTTGGTCGTACGTAAGACACATTTGGACATGCAGTCTAAGAGGTTCCGTCAAAACTTCTTCAGCATGAAAGATAACAGGATGCCCTTCCTTCACGTTGAACGTTAGTGGACTGATAAGTCTAATGCTCAATACGATGATGACAACTTCAATGTTCACGGTAATGCCAGAGACAGTCGCTACCTTGAAGAAGATACATTCAGGTTTATTTGTAAGTGCCAGTAAGAAATATCTCAAATCCTTTCTTATAGGTTTAGTTTTTTAGTAGATGTATATTAAACTTCCCACCGTCTTTGAGTCGCGGTAGTCTTTATAAATTGCATCCGAAACTGACTTTGCCTGACCAATGTTGCGTATGTGAACACCTTGAGCGTCAATATAAAGATCACCATTTGTATTTATGATATATATGTATATATAAGCAATTTTGAAGTAAGGTCATGCAAATCGTCGTATGTTGTTTCTAGTGTAGAGAAAAAAAATACTCTAGTCTATTTAAACAAGGAATTAAGAATTTAAGATCCTTGTACGCTTTCCCTATACCTCTATTCTGCTGTCTCGTCTCTTTTTATAACTCTTCCATATTATTATTACGGTAATATACATGTTTAGCGATCCCTTCTATCACCTTCAAATTATCAAATAATATAATCATCCTTGTATCCAGGGAATTTAATCTGCAGACACTTTAGGTACACCAAAAAGGAAAATTTATATTTTGAATTTGCTATTCATAAACAATATTCCCAGATCATTGGAGGCTAAGAAACTTAATTAAAATTAAATTTAAGGCAACAGTCAATTAATCCAGAAGTAAATATTTTTATTTTTTATAATAAAACTATACATCTGAAACAAAAGATACGTATGAATTTACAAAAGTAGCTAAGCGTAAGGACCATGAAATATTTAAAGATATGACGTATTCCTAGCCAAACCTATAACTAATAAAACTCTTAAGGTAGAAAGCTTTTACCCATTTTAAATATGATCTTACCTTAATGAATGGTTGAAGAACTTCATAGATAGCACTCAACATATCAGGCAAAAACATTGAAATTGAATTGTGTGGAACTCTGAACAAATACGCTAGGGATTTGAACTGTCCCCAGTTGCAAGGTACCTTAGAGCAATCTCGAGTTTAATTTTGCAAATAATGGCCTGCCGTAACTTAGTATCGTGTTTTCGTATTAGGGGTGTTACTAATTTCACAACTCTTCAAACTTGGGTACAGACAATCTTAAAACATTCCTGTATGATGCTGGGTCCTCTTCTTTAAGTTCTTCTAAAAGTCTGGTCGATGCCCCCAACTGCTCCCTTCGTCCTATCCAGGGTCTAACCCACCAGCGTCTCTCCTTGCGTTGCAGCACTTGCATGCAAAGTTCCCTCACTCCTGTCTTCAACAACCGTCTTAAATATTCACACGATGAACCAACGGATGACATTTTTTCTACAAAACAGAGCACCAAACTGACGAGACAACCGCTAGCAGCAGTCCCTTGTGGCAGTGAAGTGCACCCACTGACTGGCCGCTGCTTGATGTTGCTTCTACCAGCCATCAGCAAGCAGCAGCTAGTAACCAGCCAAGTGTGACCACGGCTAAACTTTTTCTTTCTCTCTCTCTCTTTATCTTTGAGACAAGATAACGGTGTTGCTCTTTTGTACTTAGAACAATTAATAAGTTCTCACGTTATAGTCAATTGCAATATATTAAAATATATACCAGTATATCAAATCAACAATTCACATCATTCCATTAATAAGGGATTAAATTTAAATTTTAAAGCAAGTTATGTAACAGAATTAACTGAAATTTAAGATGGAAATTCAACTTAATTAAAATAAAAAATTGTAAGGCATAAATGTGTTGGTTTAGCACTTTATAGTGTTTAAAGTGTTTAATCTTCGTCCAACACAAAATAAACCCTAGAAAATGTGTTGGATTATACTAAATCGTTATATTATTAATTTAAAATCTTATAACTACTATCTAATCCATCCAAATTAGCTTATAACTTAATCTCCAAAATGCCAACAAAATATAGGCTAGGAATAACTACATTTTAGGCTTGTTATTTTTATATTACTGCGCGACCATTGAATAATATACCTATATTTATTATATTTAGTGTAAAAAAATCCGTGACCAGATCTTATTGCACAAAATAGGGCTCTAACAAGTACTACGCAGTAGCAACGCCCTACTGGTATTAATTGACAACTATACTTTTATCATTTATTATTTAGCCCATAATAGACAAATCTTTACAAATCGCCAATAACAACACCTGAAATAAATAATAATTATAAACTGAATTTGGTAGTTACTAAAGCTACTAAAATATTTTTAATATATTCATACATCAAGTCATGTTTACTGCAGAAATCACTGGCTATATATTATCAATACCTATAATATAACACAAATAATTGAGTAAAAGTTATCAATATTGACCGCAAGTAAATATGTTTGAAATTTCCTAAGTGATCTTAAAACCAAATCAGCATACCTATAGTCAAAAATAAAAGGCACAAAGATAAAATTTCAACTAATCCATAAGGAACTACGAAGATTGATAAATGCCGAGTTATTTTAGATTATTAATATAGCCTAAGACTATTGAAATTGTTTTTTTTTAAATATAGGTAGTTCTTGGTTTTACTCATATTTGAGAAATTCAGGATAGAACTAATATAGATAATAACAGATCTATATAGTATTTCTGTTCCCTATTTAGACTGACTTGATTCACTTTTCTTCAACTGGGCTTAACAATTCCACACCCACACAACCGTTTAATCGAGTTGTTTTGTGGTGTTGCACAGACTTGCAACTTAATGTCTAAACAGCTAAATGGTTTGATTAGTTCAAAGAATGATCTGTTAAACAAAATTGTTTGAATAGTTAATAATAAGAAAAAATGAAAATGAAAGATTTACTTGCAACTTTTATGTATATAAAAAAAGGGAGATGAATGGATTTATCATCCAAAATGTTTTAGGGTGGTCCTTATGTTTAACGCGCTCCATCATCTTTTCCAGAATTTCAATGGTGACTTTTATACAGAAAACATTTCTCTTTCACACCATATAATTTTAAGTATGCATTGTCGTCCTTGTATGTATTTCCGCTCAGGCGTGACAGTTTTACCTTATTATCATGAAGACTATCAAATATATCTATCTTAATTCTTTCTTACTAACTTCATGCCAAAATTCAAGGTTCTATGTTATGTTGACTGTAATTACTTTATATGTTTTTAATGATCAGTGATTCAGTCAATTAGTCAGTCATTCAGTCAATCAGTCTCAAAATAAGCGTTATTTTAAGTCCTGTATCTCAGGAACCGGTTAAGCTATAAACTTCAAATTTGTATATATGACTAAAATAGCTCGTCTTAACAAGGTGGTAAATTGTTACATTCTTATCATTATTTGGAGCCGAGTTAAAGGAAAGAAGGAGGTCACAGTGGCCTGAGTTGTATCGTGTTACAAATAAGTGTCTGGTAATGCCAACACAGCGTTGCTCGCTGGCGAACTTGGCTGGTCCACTGGCGAACTTGGCTGGTGCACTAACGAACTTGGCTGGTCCACTGGCGAACTTGGCTGGTGCACTAACGAACTTGACTGGTCCACTGGCGAACTTGGCTGGTGCACTAACGAACTTGGCTAGTCCACTGGCGAACTTGGCTGGTGCACTACCGAGCACCTAGATAAAACTGTATTGCTAGCGTTTTACATTATGTTTGACAGAAGAAACCAACTTCTAAAGTCATCCAGTTTAAAATAACTTTTTTGAGTAAATTTTCCCCCTCCTCCTTTAGCTCTCTACACAAATAAGACAGTTAAACCCCAGGATTGGTCGAGGAGGGAGTGCAGCGCTCACTTTAGATTTATTTCACAAACTATTTTAGCCATAGATTAACTATTGACATGTGCTGTTTTCTAGCTGTCAATCAAGATTTTACAAGCTAGTCCGGGTGACAAATACCTAATATCCATGTAGGATTGTTTTAAGGTATGAATTAAAAAAAATCAGTGCTTTTTATAGCTTATAGTGTATACATTTCAAATTCAATTGATGCCACTTTGTAAACTTTGAGCAATTTTGGTAATCAAAGATAGCGTACAAGATGGCTGCCAGAAGGTAAACATTGATAGGTTTATACAATGTTAATATGTGGTATATGATTTTCTATGTTTGTTTTCTATGTTCTATGTTTGTTTTTTGAGCAAGGGAATACGAAAATGTAATTATTTAATTGAATAAATCAACGCCAAAGTTAACAATGAAAAATATTACATTAACATAGTAATTACGAACTTATTTTATTGAAACTTCAAGAAATACAGTAACCGAAATAGACCAGCAATCAATTAGAGTTATTACCATGTTAGTTAATTGAGCGTAAAAAAAGTGTTGAAAATTATCATTTCATAATTCTTATGTAATTGTAGCTATTAACATTTGAATTATAGCTATAACAGCATACAAAAAAATTATGTGAAATTTATCTCGGCAAGATAAAATAAATCATCTTCAAAGTCAATTTCTCTTATTTCTTCAAAAAATTTTGTTTGAGGGTTACGGCATATTTTTCCTTCATGGAAGCACTGACACATTATGCTGCATGACTTATTACTTCCTCTGCAGTTACATCTCATAGTAGAGCAGGGATTGTTAGACCGACAGGAACACTTCACTATTTCAAAAATATAGTCAGGTGCAATTGAAAATAATGAAAATTACTCTAAGGGGCTAAGGAGAAGGAAGTGAACCCCGCATTTGCATGGAGAGCGAGACCGGAAAGCACCTTACTGGAATCCGAGCTCACGGCAAAACATCATGACATGGAGCTAATATCGAGTTTAGAACCCCTGACGTGTGTATCTAGCAAAAAATGAGTGTAAGACCGTCCCTTTGCTTCAATTGGTGAACTAGTTATGCACAAAGCCCAGTCCCCCTATTGTATCACTATGAAAGTTTAAACCAGCATTTTCAGCCATACCGGGAATCGAAGTCTGGACATTTGGCTCCGTGAACAGACATTCTAAAACCTCACAGACAGGTGATTCCTTAGACGTCTTGACCATTGACGCCAGCCACGCGACATAGATTAAATCAAAACTCAATTAACAGACAAATAACAGTCTCAAACCTCTCATCACAGAGAGAGAGAGAGATATACATTCTTTTACATGCATGCAGGGAATTTTTCTGGGGCAGGTTCACTCAACAATATGGCTCGCTTTTACAATTTGAAATATGCTCATGAATATATTTATAAACAAAAATAAGTTTAGGGTTAACAACTCCCACTAAGGGTTGTTGCAAAATCTAAATTTCTGCCATGAGGGAATTGACCTCAGCTGAACTCAAGAAGAGAGAGTTTTACCCCTTTAAGATCCAATCTCTACCACCTGTACTAAGTAAGAATGTTACTCAACTAATTTAAAATAGTGCCTCAACCGTGCTAATGTACTCTCAGGAATCTAGCAATCCAGAAGTTGTTGTTAGACTTTCCCGATTTTCACTCTGGCGCAAGTGGGCAGGTGGAGGAATGCTGGTATCGTGCACCGGCTAGTCAATGTCAATGTTATATATGGAATTTAATGTACCCACATTTGAGTGAAAAGGAGAGTGGTAAACTGCTCACACTTGCCATAGACGTGGCCGCCATTTTTTTTTACTCCTTGAACCGTACTATGTCACTGGCTGTCCTGGATGTTGTCGAACTGATCCGATGGTTATTACAAAGGGTTGGGAGGGTAGGGAGTGCTGTACTTAGCATGTTAGGTTTCTGTACTTGTGCCTTGTCCGCCTTATAATATTTAAAACCTTCATTCACCACTAATTTACACCCTCTCTCACTTAACATTGAAAACATCACTGCAAACCACTCTGCAAACAATTGACAACTGAGTGACCACTGGCCACCTGGGCGAGTAGGGGGTGAGGGATTCCCAGCCGGGGTACGGTCGAACTTTCAACCATCGGACCGGTTTGACAACACCCCCCAGCCGTTACCTGCGAGCTTGCCATCGGACAAGTTCGACAAGACCCTTCGGTACGGGCTCGAAAATTCCTTTTGGAATGTCTTGACCGTCGGACCAGTTCGACCGTACTCGGTTGTCCTATATATTGCGAGGGTATAAGTGGATACTAATTAGCAGAGATCCGGAACTACTCTTAACGAACAATTCTAAATACTAGGTGATAGAACTGAAGTGTACAGAATTTTTGTTGAGGTAGAATGGAAATTGATGTCAGGGGTTCGAAACCTGATATTAGCTCCATGTCATGATGTTTTGCCGTGAGCTCGGATTCCAGTAAGGTTCTTCTCGGTCTCGCTCTCCATGAAAATGCGAGGTTAACTTCCTTGCCCTTTAGAGTAATTTTCATTGTTACAAAATAAAAGTAATTATGTTGTTAACAAACCTACGTCAAATATGATCCTTTGAGCTGTAAACCCCCCTAACTGACCAAAGAAGGTGGCAGCCATCCAGTGGACCAGGATTCGAACCCCCTGCAGTTTAGTATACTGAGAGAGTGCTGTCTTAGACCTGGAGGGTAGTTTTTCACTCTCCATCCACGCAAATGCTGGTTCACTTCCTCTAAATTCAAACTTACCAATTATCAGTGCACTAGCGTAATTAGTACTTAATCGTTTCACACGTACATGCTGACAGTAGTTATCAAACAAAACAAGTGTTAGTAGTCTTTTGTCAGGAGGACAGCCACACCAGCGCTTGCTTGATATTAGTTTCCAGATAGGTTTGCTACAGTTTAATATTTTTTTAAACACGTGTTAATAATGATAAATGTTATAGCGTACTGGCCTTTTTTGCTATTCAAAATTAAACTCTTATATTATGTGTTCGTTAATAAGTGCAGTTCAGAAAATAATTATTTAATATACAACCAAATCTATAAAGGAATAAGAGCATCACCGGGTACCACGTGTTAGCTAAATAAATGGTGACGGGTGAGGGAGTTCAGGGTTCAAATCCCTGCCGTGCGTGTGTACTGAACTCGGTTTCCTCCCTCATCCTCCACGGGTTGTGTCCCAGACGGGTAGTAAGACGCGGCAGCCTTAATTATTTCTTGTTTAAATATTAGACATGTAGAACGATGGAAGGCTGTGTGTGTGTGTGTGTGTATATATATTTTTTTCTTTTAATTAGTTATTTATTTAACTTCTTACCAGCTATATACAAACATTTAATACCAAAACATACATAAATGAAATTATATTAATATTGTCCAACCCATAAGGGTTCTTAAATATACTGAATCCGTCAAATAAAAAAATGAAAAAGTTACTCCTATCCCCCAAATAGGGCTCAAAACACATATTGCGGTGGGGTATAATAGCCCCACCGCACGGCACTTTTCGCCTTAGTCGGCGTCTTCACTGCGGGTGCCCCTTTCCTCACCGGGCAACCCGCGCACTGACCGCCGAACTCAGCCTATACGACCGGCATACCTCGCTGTCTGGCCACCCCTCCCAGTCTCACACGACTAGAAAGGGGGTCACGACTCCCCAGATTCGACTCCGAGGTCATCTTCCGACGTCGACGAAGGGATTCACAACGCCATCCCTGATTCGGCGGTAGGGACGGCCAGGAGCGTCGTAATCGCCGATGCC
This sequence comes from Timema californicum, assembly GCA_902141385.1. Lineage (NCBI taxonomy): Eukaryota > Metazoa > Arthropoda > Insecta > Phasmatodea > Timematidae > Timema > Timema californicum. Next base: position 79,571 of record CABFOW010002836.1, on the reverse strand, counting down.
CCTGACGATCGTGTTGGAGCTGGCCTGCGCCCGGGTAAAGAATTTCTCCGCCAGTCCGCGGATACGGCTGTCCAGGGATGGGAGGCCTGACATGGTCAGGAGAACGCGGTTTGGGACGCGGGNTGTTGGAGCTGGCCTGCGCTCGGGTGAAGAATTTCTCCGCCAGTCCGCGGATACGGCTGTCCAGGGATGGGAGGCCTGACATGGTCAGGAGAACGCGGTTTGGGGCGCGGGGCGGAGCCCCGAGGATCAGACGAAGGAACCGGTGGTATACAGTACGGAGATGATTAACGTTCTTATTGCTCAGCATGGTCACGTGATTAAGAATACGGGCGGTGTATACCGGGTTAAAATTACTAAAGACTATGTGGACACGGAGCTTTCGGACTATGTTTAAGAGCCTGTATGTGTATCCAATTTTTCCATCAAGAATTTCTTCATCTACAATTTATAAGCATTTAATTATGCTAATTGAGTAGGGATAGGGAAGGTAGAATTTAAAATAGATGCACCCTCATTTTTGTGGAGGGTGAAGGGGAAACCAATTGGGGAAAACTACCCTCTCTACACCCATTTGAGATTTTTAACTCTATCCTCCCGTCACCTGCAGACCACGTGGTCACCGGTGTATATTATGAACTTGCTTACTTTCATTGGTGTCTTGTGACCAAAATCCTAAGGCAAGCTTGGAAAGGGGTGCCCCCAAGCTTAAAAGAGGAGGTCTCGGAATTTTTTTATTTTATTTTTTATGCTTCAAGAAGAGATTCGGAGGTGTTATTTTAAATGATAGCTTTGGCTTTGGACGTCCTTCTGTTCTGTGATTTACATTATTGTGTTATTACTCATTATATACAAATACTTTTAAACTTTCGTTTGTTAGCTTTCACTGATAAACACATCAAAGCAAAAGCACCTGCTACAATAAACTCCACAAAACTCCACGAAGTCCGGTACACACGGCACAACTTCTTGTATAAAAAGTTGTGCAAGAAATTGTGCAATATCTTGATCACATTGATTGCATACAAATTTAAGCCAGTGACTGTTCACACAGCATTTGTGATAGCATACAATATTCGGAAGGGAAAAAAACCGGAAAAACGTGGCGTTTTTGCCCTTTTTATGGAAAAATATTGATTGAATGATTTGTAAAATATTGGTATTTAATGTAAATAATTTCTTAATCATTCCTAAATATTTTGAAGATAAAATATTTTTTATTTAATTATTTTATATTTTTTAAAACAGTTGAAAACCTTTATATTTGGGGTTTAACCTCCTTCAATCAAATTTTTTACAATCACGCTTTTTTTTAATCAACTGTCGAGTAGACAAAGTTTTCGTGTTTATAGCTCGATAGTTGCACAAGAAAAATGGTTGATATAAGACGCGTTTTATTTCCTGAAATTGTATGCAATAAGAAGTGCAAAGCAGATCTTGTACAAATTTTGGTGTTCACGCGACGCCATCTTCTGACTTCAACTTCTTGTGTACCGGGCTTAAAGATGTGTAGGCATGGGGTCACTACCTTGATAATATTAATTTCCCTTTTTTTTGCCATACCATCCCTCTATGTTTTGAAAGGGGAAAAGAGGGGTAGAGACTTTGGTTCTAGTCGTCACCTTTCGGGCAAGAGAAGTTGTAGCTCGGCTGCTTGCATTTTTACCTGACATCCGCAGCTCTTACCCTTCTCTCCCCTCCGAAATATATGACGTCACAAATAAGAACCACACTAGCTAGAGCAATGAGATAAAAGTTGGACAAATACAGACTTTCAACCACCATTATATAGACTAGTGCACGTCATGCATGCATGGGATATTTTTTTCAAACCCGCTGATGCTTGAATTACATTTAAATGATTACCAGGAGAATATTTTTGCGAACATTAAATAAAATAATTAAATATCTTCAATCAAGGCAGTACTTGCCTTGACGCGACGCCACTGCCTACTTTAGTTGTGAGTCACAGTAAGTATCTTTGATAAAATATAAAAAATAAATATTGAAAAGCCAATATTGTGATTGTATATTTTGTAACTTTAGTGAACTTTAAAAAAAATTACAATGTCAAGCATGATGGCTGCAGAACACTTTATTTGGGCGTATGAGTATATTAAATTGGAGTTAGTAACTGTCCGATGATGCTATTTCTATGGTAATACGTGTAAAAATCGTACAATTATATTTTATTTAACTTGTGAAGTGTTTTTTTGTTACGATGTTTGTTGTTATTATTCTTGACGACTGCTCTCAGACTTACACGGGAACGATTCTAGTGGCTGTCAACCCTTACAAGGACCTGGACATCTACACGACGGTGAGTGGTACTATTACAACTTACAGCTCTGTCGCCGGCGGCTCACTCGGTGGTAAGTATTACTTATTTATACACGCTGTATAGTGTATAAGGATGTGGAATAAGTATCAATCTTTTACTATTATCGATGTTTTACTCTCGTTACCAACACAATTTTACTTGATAAGTTTGTTTAGATATATTTACTCATATGCAATATACTGGTATCGACTTGATATCGTAAGAACAAAAGGGTTATAAATTCTTTATTTGTCTCAGTAATGTACATAGTCATGTAGGAGGGGGGCGGGGGGGTTTCCAATATAAACATTTAAACACTTTTATTGGCTAAAGTTGTAATAAAATTTCTACCGGACTCCTTCATTACCCCTTTTAAAAAAAAATTATCTCTCTACTCCCCAGTCTAATTTCACGCAGTTTTGCGGTAATAAGTCTATTGCTAGTACTCGCCCATGGAACAATCTATGTTATTTTACCAATGTAAATAATTCCAGTTCGGTGACACCGCCGCTAGAGGGCAGCAGTTGGGAACATATAGACTTGTTAGAGGGATGAGAGGGACACAGAGCCGCTTGCTACCAGACTGCACTCTTAGCACCCAACATTGATTAGCGTGACCGGGAGGAAGGGGTAAAGGCTGTGGAAAAGGGTGTCCCGCGTATGTTATACTACTATTACTACACCACGCAACAACGCTCCCCCCTCCCCCCAACGCTTCCCTCTACAATCGCCAACCAGTCACGCGAAACAAGCACTTGACCGAGGGGTGGACCACGTGGTACTAGCGCTTCTTACTCACGCATCGTAGCGCGTAAATATTTATTGAGTGGTATTTAAAACAAACCTTTTAAGCGGTATACACCAGCGGATTATCCACGCCAGCGGTTACACGTTCTAAACATATAGATGAGCTTTAAAAATAGGTTTTACACAATGTTTATGGGCTATATTTAACAAAACTTGATTTATTAGTTTTATTTATCTTTCCCACCGGTCTGGTGTAGGTAGACACGGTTTTAAAGTCAAACTTATTTATTTGGTTTGTCGAAGACGGGAATGTCAGGGTTCAAATCTCGGTCGGATTGTCTGAGGGTGTTATTAATAAATAGTTTAACACATTCCCTACATTCGGATTCATTGTCTATACATTTTACATTAGTCATCCCTGCAAAATTAGCGTGATCAATATTTATGCGTTTGAGCTGAATAGTTTTTTTTTCCCGTAAGGCATCAGAAAGAACATAACCTCTAGTTCAGTTACCGGTGTGTAGATTATTAACCACTTTGGTGGCATAGATCGTTACCCAGGGTACACCAATGGAGATTGTCTATACGTACCCGCAGTGAGATGATGTGGTGATAGTGAATATGGAGGTGGGAGTCTTACACCTAACTTAGATCTAGTTTACCTACCCCTTGGTGATCGTTGGGATGATCCCCCTTAAGAGAAAGATACCCAATGTGCCAGCCGGGAATCGAGCCCGGAACCCCTAGGTCCTTAGCCAGGTGCACTGACCATTACACCTCGGGACTGGATAAACCTGAAGAGAGACACGGTAATAAGTATTTTTTATTAAAGAGATTAAAATAAGATTCTTAGTTAATCTTGCACTGTGATAGCTTGAATAATAGTTCATGGGGTTTATTTTAGAATTGAGTCACACACATTATTTACTAAAAGGGATCAGGAAAATTTATATTATAATGCAAAACCTTTATTTGTGGTTACAAGTACAAACATTCTCAAGGGCGATCGACCATTAAAATTTATCGCACAGTTTTAATAAGTGTATAATTATTATAAGCTATAAATAGTGATTCATTTATTTCAAATCATTACGTTTGACCAGTTATGAGTGGTCAAACTTGCAAATTTATGCTTTTTGTTTACCATTGTTAAGGTACGGTAAACTAATTAATGAATGGGGCTGAAATGTAATATAAATATACATTCATATGAGATGTACATAATAAAAATATTAAAAAAATATTATTCTGTACACCTCATATGATTGTCTAGCCATGAGGCGTTCACGTATTACGTAAGCACATGTTTGGGCATTTTTAACCCTTCTTCCCCCTTGTAAGCAAAAATAAGCAAATGCCTGATCCCCCCCCCTTCTCTTGCTTACGCAAGATTTGTCGACTTTTTTTCATTTGTTCACAGGAATAACCATTCTTTTTCTCATGTAATTTTGCCTCTAGCCTGAACAGTTATAGTAAGATGCGATGGTAAAAAGAAATTAAAGATTCATATAATTTGTAAATTGCTGGTAATTATTAACATACAGGTGTAAATTAATATTTCGAATTAATTGACAATTAGCACTGGTATACATTGAATTAATGTTTATTGAACAGGCAAAATTAAAACAAGTTATAACATTATAAAAGTTTAAAATTTTAATTTGCATTTAATTGGAGTTATAAAAAGAGAATTAATAGTGAATACATTAATAGAGAATATTATATTAATAAAAAAAACACTAAGGTACCTAAACTCTATTTAATTTACTTATAAATGTCCTTGATTCCACGTCTCAACACTTAAAATTATTATTACTATTATTATTATTACCGCGTCTTACTACCCGTTCAGGTTATACGCACTTACGCTAATGTGTAATGGTAGGGTGATTATGAGATGAATTGGAGGACCTACAGTTTAACGTGGAATCCGATCCACGGTGGAGGCTTGGCATTCCTCACATTCACAAGTTGTGGTTAATTCACGTCTTGTCAGAGGTGAAGGAAGGGTTTGGTAATCAGATAAATCTGTGCCGGGACCGAGGATTGAACCCCGGACCCCCGCACAGAAGTCCGACACCTTACCCCTAGACCACCAGGTCACCCTTATAATTATTATGTTTCTATTTGGGGGAGGGGGGTTAGGTCACTCACGTTTTGGCTTACTTCTATAGGCTTCTCCTCCACGTCTTCCTCGTTTAGCCACTCAGCATCTTCATTTCTACCCAAAGCTCCCCGAAGTCCAAGTGGTTCTGTCTTACGTAAGCATTGGTCTGACCCCCCTGCCTCATTGTCATCAAAAATAAGCAAAGATCGAACCCATCTCCCCCATGAGGTGCTTACTTAATAATTGAACGCCCCCCTATACTAAATTTTAGCCCCATACATTAATTACTTTGAGGCCAGAGTTGTAGATTACAATATAAGATAACCTGCATATCACATAATTAACTGGTTTCTACTCTTCACAGCACAATGATCTTAAAGAGAATATAATAAAATAAGTAGATCTTCATATGGAAACACTACCTTCCTAACTTTTTTCAACGCGTCTTACTGCCCATCCGAGCTTAACTACATGAATGGAGTATGTGTGGAGAGGATATAATTTAGAGGAACTGTACCATCAACTGCGTAGTGAGAGAATACTTAAACAGTTAAGATAAACCACCCTCAGTACACCCAAGACGGTATTTGGAGACCGACGTCACCGCCAAGCCAAACTAGACAAGCTTGATGTTCAGTCTGCGTGCCCACCGATGCGAGTTAAAACAACCCTAAATGTATCATGTGTATCCTTTCTCTTTATATAAGATTAGAGTATTTACTTAAAGTTTTCTCGCTATCTCGTGTGGAATGGTCCAGTGCCGTTCTAAAGTCTAAAACTGCGACAATAGCCTCGAGATGTTGCCGACATTTCGCGGTTACTACAATTCTCCTTTCCACTGCTTTTGTTTGACCATAGAGAAATGTATTCTATCCCTTTATCTATGGTTTGACCTAGTTCGCAAGAAATTGGTCGATGCAAGGGCGGATCCAGGGCCTTTTGTCGAGTTTGTTGATAAAACTCCAAGTATAGTAATAATTTTAATTAATCAAGATTTTAATGTATGATAATATTAATAATATAAATATTAATAGTTTATAAAATAATTTTAATTAATAATTATATTAATAAAAAAGAGGACTTGTTATAAAAACACAATTTTGACTAACACACTTGTAATTTTAATACATAAAATCATAAAACAAAAAGTCACAGTCACAATAAAGTTAATAAATATGTACATTACATGGGCCATGTTTTAGTATTAATAGAAACAATAAGTAGTTTAATACAAATAATTGGTTACCATACTTAACTTAGCAATATAATTACTGGTAAAAATTTGTTTTAAGCCACTTACTTTTCTGAACAATAGGGCTAAGTTGAAAGATTTATTGATTAGGTCATGTAGGATAGAGTGAGGGAGGTTTCGGTCAATCAGTCTTACAACATTAAGGTATTAGTTACGATATCTTTGATTATTTTCTATGCGTGGTGATGCGGGGAGGAGTGGGGGGAGAATGTGATCCCCTAACCCCTCCGGATCCGCCATTGGGCCGATGGGCTTATAAAACACATTTATCCCCAGTATGTCTCCACGTAGTCAGTCTTAAAGAACCTTTTTTGAATCCGAATGTTGCTCTTTTTTATTATAAGGTTCAACACCTAGGCTATTACGAGCTTAAACCAAGATGTAGTTATTAAGAGTGTGGTGTTTGATAATAATAAGAAGGAAAAGAAACTGGGTGTCTACCGACAGAGGTTGGCAGCTTGACAACCGAAAAGACGGAGCGAAGGGAATGAAGAAAACTTGTGACTTATAATGGCCGAGCTTATGGGTGGTAAGCTTTTCTTTAGCCGGAGCAATATCCATTTATAAATGTTGCATCCTGTGGAGGATAGAACATAAATGGCGACGAGGATAATAGTGGAAATTGCGTAAACGATGTGTGACTATTCGCGAGTGGTTTGAGTCTGTATTGACGAGAAAAAATGTGAAGTTTTGTTGTATAGTGTGGAAGCATGTTAGGTGATATTTTTCATTAATTATATGCGCTTTACGGGATATAGTTATTTTTGAAAATTATTTGTAAATATGTCGTCGTTTGGATTTTAAAATTTTGAAGAAGAGATGGGGCCTTAGGACAATTACCTAGAAAGGCTTGAACTGACATTTTTAGTTAATAAAACTGAGGAGGTGGCACTTCTATTAACTAGAGTAAGGCCTAAAAACATACGGGCTTCTTAAAAACCCTTTGATGCCAGAAGCACTTAAAGACAAAAGCTACGAGCAACTAGTTGGGGTGTTAAAGAGTAATTTTAATACACCGAAATCTGGGGTGTCGAAGAGGATGGTGTTCAACCAGCGTTCGCAAGCCGAGTTTGAAACATTAGCTCAATATGTAGAGTAAATAAAAATACTTTGATTTTGGAGCATTTCTCAAGGATGCATTACTTGATCGGTTGATAAGTGGTCTACGGGACAGATCTATTCAATGCCAGTTACCTAGGGAGAAGATTCTCACATTTGAGGAGGCGTGTGAAATGGCAGGGTGTCTAGATCTTTCCAATGACCTTTCATGAAGTGGAGCCTCATTCTGTGAATTTTGTTGGGAAAAGAGGAAAGGGCAGACAAATGTGTAAAAGTACTGGAAAGGATCTGGGATTGCAGGGGAAGAGGTTGTGTTTTAGGTGTAACAGTCCTTTGCATTTGGCTGCGGAGTGTCCTTTGAAAAATAACAAATGCTACACATGTGGCAAGGTAGGGCATAGCTACGACGTGTAGATTAAAGAAAGAAAAAAATGGGCCTAAACTTAAAGTTAGTGAGCTAGAATTATGTCATGTGGGCGAGGTGAGGGACAGTGATGCGCAATGGGTAACAACAGTGAACGTGGATGGTAAGCTAGTAGGAATGGTGATTGACACTGGTTGTCCACGCACATTGATGCCAGAAAGTGTGTATAAAAAATATTTAGGATGAAAACCTTAAGATCGCCGTCATTGGGTCTGAGTTCATACTCGGGTCATGTTCTAGATCTGAAGGGAGAATTTAGGGCCGAAGTAATGCATAGATCCTCCAAGATGGAGTTGCAAATCTTAGTAGTTTCCTCTAATCGGAAAGGAGCTCCGACATTGTTGGGGAGAAATTGGTTACATTTGTTGAAATTGGACTAGCAGTCAGAAGTTAGGTATGTTGGGAGCATGCTACAGGAGCGATAAAGTCTGGTGAAATCACTAATTTATAAACATGTAGAGGTGTTTGACGGGTCGGCGGGGGCTATTTAGGAAATAACAGTAGATGTGATAATGAATAAGGAGCCACACATATATTTTGTAAAGCGAAAACAGTGTCTTACGCTTTGCAGGATGCGGCGGAGGAAGAGTTAAAGTTGATGCGTGATGAGGGAATAATGTACCCCGTTCAACATAGCCAATGGGCCACATCGTTAGTGTGCGTACCTAAGGAAAATGGAAAAGTAAGGTTATGTGGGGATTTTAATGTGGAAGACGAACACCATCCGTTGCCCACGATGGAGAGTATTTTTGAAAAGCTCTCTGGGAGAACGATATTTAGCAAGATTGATTAGTCAAAGGGGTACCTACAATTGCATGTTAGTGGAGCGTCTCTCAACCTTTACTAACTGTGAATAAGCATATGGGATTGTTCAGATTCCGCAGACTAAGTCCAGGTATAAATAGTGCGTGTTCTCTTTTTCAGTCTGTCATGGACCGAATTTTGTTAGGGCTAGAGAAAACCTGTTGTTATATCGATGATATAATACTAGTATCAGGTACAGTGTAAGAGGCCATGAAACGTACAAATGAGGTGCTTCAGAGACTAAGGAGTTATGGGGTGAAAGTAAATAAGGACAAATGTTTTTTTGTGTGTGGATGAAATTACCTGTTTAGGTCATCGGATTGATGCGATGGGAATTCATCCAACCAAGGTAAGGGTGAAGGACATATAAGGGGCAGCAGTGCCAGAAGTTGTGACACAGTTGTGGGCATTCCAAGGACTTTTGCAATTTTATTGAAAATTCTTACCAAACTTAGCAACTGAGTTGAGTCTTTTGTATAAATTGTTGGAGTCTGGCAGGAAGTGGAAATGAGATCAAGAAGAGCGACAAGTGTTTGAGAAAAATAAAAGGTTACTAGTGGAAAGTGACACAGTGGTGCCATTAAGATAACTTGGGATGCTTCCATTAGGGGTCTTGGGAGTGTGATGAGTAATGTGTTCCCAGATGGTTCCACTCGACCTGTATATTTTAAATGCAGGACATTATCAAAAGCAGAAAATAACTATCCGCAGATAGAAAGGAAGCTTTAGCATCGATTTTAGGAGTAAAAAAATTCCTCAAGTATGTTTTTGGTCGTAAATTTACCTTGGTTACTGACCATAAACCATTGTTGTATTTGTTGTCCCCCAAGAAACGTATTCCAGAGATAGCAGCAGCTCGTATACAGCGGTGGGCGCTGTTACGGCCCTCATATGTTTACGAGTTGGAGATCGTTGAAGCGGATGTGTTGTCACGATTGCCGGCTGGTCATGGGAAGATGTTAGAGGAAGATGTAAATTTTACTTTTGCATCTTTAGAGAAGCTACCAGTATCTAGTGAAGAAATTGGGAAATAAACTAGGAAGGATTTATGTCTTAGTAAAATGGTAGACTGTACATTGCATGGTTAGCCACTCAAGGTGGAACCGGAATTGATGCCTCTTTTTCAGAAGCGGCATGAGCTATACATTGAAGACGGGTGTCTCCTCTGGAGGAATCGAGTAGTGGTCCCAGAAGCGTACCGTCAGATCATTTTGTCAATGCTACACGAAGAACACCCCGGAATGTCTTAAGATGAAGACGTTATCCCGACGGTATGTATGGTGGCCAAGAATTGACTCGCAGATTGAAGAAATTTGCAAGAAATGTTCCATTTATCAGGAGACTCGAGATGCCGCTTCAAGAGTACCGTTGTGACAGTAGAGCTGGCCACTAAGAAGATGGCAGAGAGTTCATGTTGATTTTGCAAAACTGAAGGGAACAGAATACTTAGTGTTGGTTGACGCTCATTCGAAATGGACAGAGGTGCTCCCCATGTCTACTACGACATCGCAAACAATAGCAAAACTAAGGTCATGTTTTACAGCCTATGGTATGCCGGAGAAGCTAGTGTCTGACGGAGGTCCACAGCTGGTTTCATAAGAGATGGAAGATTTTCTGTGAGGAAATGGGGTGGTGCACATGATATCACCCACCCCCTTATCATCCAGCATTTAATGGACAGGCGGAAAGCTCGGCGAAGTTAGTGAAAAAGGCGCTTGTACGAGCCTTGAAGCAGGATCGTCAGGAAGGGGGGACAATAACTCTCTAGCATAGGTTACATAATTTCTTTTTTGCCTATTGGCATACCCCTCACACAATTACAGGTAAAACCCCGGCTGAGTTATTTCTTGGATTCAGACCGAGAACTCTGTTGTCAGTGTTGAAGCCTCATTTGGCAGCAAGAGTGGCGGAAAATAAAGAAAAAGTGGAAATAAATTGGAATAGAAAGGTGGGATAACCTCGTACATTTGAAGAAGGTCAAGTAGTTTTCGTTAAAACGGTTCGAGGATAAACTGAAACATGAATGTCAGGGAAAATAATGATTATAAGTACAGTTACCTATTTAGCTAGGGTGGGAACTATAGTGAGGTGTGTGCATGCGGATCACTTGCGTAATTCAATGTTTGAAAGTGGGACGGAAGCCCTGTTGGGACAAAAACTAGGAACCAATGACCCTGTGGAAGGAGTGCTTTTGCCTGTGATAGAAGATAATTCACAACAAGAAGGTTTTCCAGGGCAAACAGATGCTCCGTCTCCTGAGAAACGACCCCTCAGTTTCCCCAGTGCCTTGGAATCGCCTCGTTCAGGCACCCCTCTGACTGTGAGATGAACCCCTCGGGTAAGGAAGCCCCCGAGGAAGCTCGATCTGTAATGATCCGACCACCCCTCTCTTCCTTAGGACTGAGTAGGAGATAGGGAATAGTTTGTAAATTAGATTAGGTAATTTAAGTGACACTGTGAATAATACTGTAAATTGTTAAGAGAGACAAGGTCATTCTTTTGAAGGGGAAAGGTGTGGTATCTGATGATGATAATAATAAGAAGGAAAAGAAACTGGGTGTCTACTGACAGAGGTTGGCAGCTTGACAACCGAAAAGACGGAGCGAAGGGAACGAAGGAAACTTGTGACTTGTAATGGCCGAGCTTATGGGTGGTAAGCTTTTCTTTAGCCGGAGCAATATCCCTTTATAAATGTTGCATCCTGTGGAGGATAGAACAAAGAGATTAATATTAATTAAGTGCAGCTGCATTAGTGTTAAAACATAGTAATACTCCTTGCCACACACTTCAACCGGCCTATATCTGAATGTCACTGGGTATCCATTTTATTGTGAGTCTCACGGCTTAGAACCCGTGACCACTGGTTCTTCGTCCTGTGTAGATTGCGTATTCNCCCCCCCCCCCCCAAAATGCGCAGCAATAAAATATGAGTATGAAAGAGAGAATAAAACAGAACCACTAATGGTTTCGTACAGCCTTAACCACCCCTCCGTGTTTAATAAGGTGGCAATTAATTTAAGTGCCTTTACCTCGGTAATAAACCTAACAATACCCCGAATATGGCGTCTATTAAACATGAACATCATTCTACTTTCGGAAACTATAGGGCCAATATATGTATAAAGCACGTCGTCTTACTACTTGTTTGGGTTATATACTAATTAGGCTAATGGTTTTAGGTAGTAGGAAGGCTATATTTATTTATAGGAAGTTTCCCCAAATTTGTGTGGAGGTAGGATGGTATATATTTTGGAAACCCCACCCTCATTACACTCAACCGAGATTCGAACCTTGATCTCCCCGTCATCGGCAGTCTATTCCACTACAAAAGTAGCGTGTTAGACCATGCGGCCACCGAAGAGTGTGCTACATTATTGTACTTAAAGTAATTGATTTTTTCTAACGTTACCTAAAATCCGTAGTTTCCGTAGTTATAACTTACAATAATGATTGTGTGTACACTTAGTTTTAGATGAGACTGTTTAAAAGTAAATCTTTCAACGTCAAGATTATTAGTGGTTTAATCTGAGGGGAGGGTTTGGCTTAAGATAGCTTAGAGAAGAGATGAAGAAAAAAAGACATTTTTAAATTATACGTAGACTTTTATTCCTCATACATCCGGTAGGTTTCGAACCTCGGACCTCCTCATCTTCGGCAATACATTATATTGTGAACCTGACACCTTAGATCTTGTGGCCGTCATGCAGATGCCGATGTATAACTAGACAGGATCTTCTTTTATCCATCATTTCTCCCCGGGTCAGGGTGAACAACATGAAACCTACCCCGTCTGATGAAAAGGGGGTGTGTGATGTTCCCAGTGAGTCATGATCCGTTAACCCTCCCCCCCTTAACATCCATCCGCCCTCTCCACCAATCAAGCAGCCTACTTCTCCCGTGTCCATTAAGTCACAAGCTAACTGTAAACATCGAAGAAGACCGTAAATGTCAATAAATTGGTGCAAGTATATAAAAAAAAGTCAGCTACGAGTCGCGTCCAAAATGTTACTAGTTCTGGTTCATTAGCTAGAGCTAGATTCTTGGTTCAAAATTCCACTAAATCACACACATTGACTAAAGCCTAATTCCCTAAAACACATAAGTGACGTCATTAACTACCTACAAACCATTATTTTATAAAAATACCGTCTCTCAAACTAAATACAATCTGACACAAAAATACAACAGTAAAACACGAGAAGGGGGGTGGGGATTAACTTTAAAAAAAATTAAGCGTTTATTTTTTTGGCCAACATTGATAACGTTTTACTATTTATTTATTTGAGGTATTTAACGTGCACTTTCTGAACCGACTGATTATATCAGCAAACAAAAATATCCATGAGCGAGAGCGAAAGTGTCTACCAATTTTGCCGGAAAGGTACTTTCTAATACCTTCTAGGGTTCTTTTACATGCCACAATCGACATGGGACCGACGGCTTTACTTAGCCTCTGAAGGCAGTTGTGCTACGGATTTGTATAGTTCAAGAAAAATTCGCCAACCCCGGTTAGGTCTGAATCCACGAACATCGGGTCCTGAGGGGAGCACTTTACCCCAAAACCACCAAGGTCAACTTTACTGTATAATTAGTGTTATTTTATAGGTACTGATGATATCTATCAAATATGACAACTACAAATCACATGAATTGAAGTATGAATAGGGATGTAGTAAAAGTATCAATGAATTCCTTTCGATCGAAATACGTTTTTACTTGATACTGTTGCCACGATACTTTTACTCATATGAGTATTTACATTCCTGTATCGAATCTTTATTGAAATAAACAATCATTTTCTTGAAAATGTATATGATTTGTCTTAAAAAATGTGATATTTTTAAACTCACACTTTGATAACCTTACTAAAATTGTGATTGTATAATGATTTAATAGAGACATTTTTAGGATCAGAGTTAAATGAATTGTTACTTATTGTGACTGGTCCAATCATTTTATGTTTTATGCTTATCTTTTTAATTGACTTAAGAGAATTCAATAATATCTTGATTACTTGAGATTGTTTACGAATGAGAGGATACGCATTCGTAGAAAGTTTGAAACGTACTAAGGCCTACTCTAAGTTAAAGGTTTCAAATTTTGTAACGATCACTAAGCAATGTCGGTGGTTACCGTTTTGTGGAAGTAAGTTCAACGGAATTGTCTCGAGGTGACTTCACCCGAAAATCTACTTCTAAAGGGATTGGATGCAGAATGGGGGAGGTGGTAACATATTATTTCTATACTCCCCCCCCTAATTTGAAGTTTTAGGACAATCTTTAATGTGTGTAAATATATATATTTTGAATATCAAGTCGTATGCCTGATCTTAAATTATGTGTGTCGGGAGTATAGGGGGGAGGGGGTGAATACTCCCCACATATCCCCACCCTCCCTCCCGTGTTGTGTCCCTGACATCACTGGTTTTTATCTTGGTTACACCCGCTTCGTTGGTCGAATGGTATAATCCAAGGCGTCGCTCTTGAAATAGATTGGACAACCGATGACGCGGATATCGGGTCTCAAATCCCGTTTGGATGTACTGAGAGTAGTTTTCCCTTAACGGTTTTTCATATACTTCCACGCAAATTCAAATACACTTCCTCTAAATTCAACCTTCCTCATCCCTAACACATTCTCGTAATTACTACGTATACGTATAACCCGAAAGGGTATTAGGTTGTGGTGCTGGAAACGAACATATTGGGTTTGTTAGGCTGGCGACAATCCCAAGCCCTTGAAAGAGGATAGTCCCTTTTTACAGTGACTCCTTGCTGGCTTGGACACCCCCGCGCCCTGGAGGCGCCGCTCTCAGTAAAGGCGCGTTGTTTACCTTGTGTTTAGTTAGTGCAAACCGGAACTAGGACACGAAAAGTTGACGACCCCCGTCATAAAGACGGGTGGAAAGTGTTTGGCAACGAAATTTTTCATGAAGATATCTTGTGTGGGCAGGGGAGTGGGGAACTTATAACAACAAAGGGAAGCGCCAGATTGCGCCTCCTTTCTTCTTGTTTACAACAAAGGCAATTCCTCACATAACAAAATCTTGAGTTGTAGAAGTACGAACTAAGGAGGAGTATCGATGGTAGATGTTTTGCTTTCGATGTTCGACGTTTTCATCATCGATGGTGAATGGCCGACGTTTTTAGACCATGGCTGTTTTACTATTCTACTTCTCTTGTACATTCAAACTGCTGACTGCTAGTTTTTCTTTTTTTAATAAAGCGTATTTGAAATGTAATATTACATTTTGACAATTTAAAATAATTATTTCAATTATTCACGATGATTCTTGTTCAGGAATTACGATGATACTATTGGCTGTCGGAGTATTGGCAACAAATAGACAAAGCTTACATGGATAGTTGCATACTTCTTACAGTTAGTTTTTACTATCATATTGTTATTGAGATATTGAGTCTTCCTCATCCTCTTCAGTGGAGGCGTGGGAGATCAGGGGCTCGATAACAGTCGGGTGCACTGAGGAGGGTTTTTCCTAAGTGGATTTCCACTCTCCTTCCACGAAAATTCGGGTGCACTTCCTATGAATTAAACACCTTCCTTAGCCTAAACCATTTGTGTAATTAGTACATAGGCGTATAAGCCGAATGGTTAGTAAGATGCAGTTCTTAAAAAAAAGTCTCCTTCCGGAAAGCACCCTCACCCCTACCTGAAAAGTGGGACAGACTTAACAAAAGCAGAAAATTGCCTCGAAGGGAAAATGGTATCAAAACTAGTTTCCCTACATTATCTTTATTATTTTAATCATTATTATAATTATTATGAGTTCTGTCTTGCGACAGGTCCATTCATTTTGTTGGTGAACTTAGGTCACCAACGCACCATGTCCTCTGTCTCCTTCAGCTCCCAGAATGTTATTCTTTCCTTTAAGTGATATAATATTTGAATCATCCTTCTTCCTAAACTCCTCTTTCCCTCAACCTTTCCTTCTCTAACACCGTGCAATAAACAATTCCTCCTAAGGGTGTGTCTAATCCAGTTTGATTTATACCTAAGAATAGCATCCAAAATGGTTCTCTTCTCACCCACTTTTCTTAGGTATTCTTCATTTGTCACCCCTGTCATTAACCTGATCTCAAGTATTCTCCAGTACCACATTTCAAAACTCTCCAAGTATTCCCCCCNCCCCCCCCCATCTTCCTACGAGTCCAAGTTTCTGCTCCATACAGCGCGATGGTACAAATGTAACATTTTATCAGTTTCTTCCTCAGTTCCAAACTCAACTTGCTGGTCAGCAGTAACCTCTTCTTGTTGAAAGATTCCTTGGCTATGGCGATCCTCAACCTAATTTCCTTTGTTCATTAAGAATCCTGTGTCAGCAGACATCCCAGGTAGTTGAACTGTTATATGTTTTCCAGCTCTTGTTTCAAATTTTGATTTTCAGTGGCTGGGAATTTTTTGAGATCACTATCATTTTTGACTTCTCAATGTCAATCCCCATGCCATATCTTCACCCTATCTCAACCAGCTGCTCCATTATTTTCTGCAACTCTTCTTTATTTTTGGTCAATAATGCTAGATATTATCCGTATTTTATTGTGTTGATGACGCGTCCTCCTATCATGAAATTTCCATGTGTCTCTATTGCTTCCCTGACCAGCCACTCTCACACAAGTTGATCAGACTAGATGACAAACTGCATTCCCACCTCACTCCTCTTCCTATCGCTACTCTGTTGGTCTCTCCATCATTCAGCCTCGCCTTTTCTCACTGTCTTAGGTACAAGCTTGCAATCAGCCTTATGTACTTCCATTTGATGCCGGTCTTCTTCAATATTTCCATCAGTTTCTTCCACGTCACTCTATGGGACACCTTTTGGAATCGATGAAACCAAAGTAGATGATACTTTGTGTCATTTTAATCTGATATATTATTGCAACATAGGTACATATTTTAATTTATTATATATTTTAGTTGAACTGTCATTTCATATTTGTTATTTGAGATATTTTTAGTAATATTGTGATTATTTTATTAATAATTAAACACATTCTTAACCTTGATTAAATAGCTTCGAGGTTTAAAAAAGAAGAAGATGGTTTTGGGTTAGAAACATCGATGTTTGGAAACCAATGTTTCAAATATCGGTGGCACTTCGCTGATGTTGACATTGATGTTTTGCTATCACTGCTTATCCCCAGTAGGAACGCACCCGTAAAACGGGGAAAACCTGGAAAAGTGGAAAACTTCGTGTGACAAGGAAACGTCATTTTTTTTAAATATAAATCCACTGAAATTTGTTGATGTTTTTGAACTTATATGCAAAAGGGCGTCAATCGATTCCTCGCATTTATCGTTTCATCGCACATATCAATTCATCGCACCCAACCACAAGTGGAACAGATTTATTGAGTTGTGAGTACACTTTTTTTTCTTCAATAATTAGTTTGATAACTTTAATGTATACATTCACATCAACTGCTTACAGATACACACTAATCTTTATTTAATTGAAAAACCTAACCTAACCTAAACAATAGACAAAAGAGACAGGTGCGATGAATCTATGTACTTTGACCTCCTCACGATCTCATGATGTGTGATGACTCGATTTGAAATACCCATCTTCTTAAACAAAAGGATGCGATGAACCGATCTACGCCGTTGCAAAACACGATGTAAGAAAAGAGTAACAAGTGTGCAAACAATTTAATTATTAAACGAATTAAATGATTGAAATCTAACATTCCAAAAGCTCAGCGGCTGCCAATATAAACTATTTTTTCCCACAGATCCAGAAGATGTTAATGGGGTCGTGTGTTGATGCTATAATTATCTATGAATTCCGCTGGATTTTTTTTTATCACAGCGTCTTACTACCTGTTCAAGCTATAGGCCTACTCATGTATGATAATTACTCTAATAGAATAAGGATGATGAATTAAGTATTTTAGAGCTAATTTATTTGCGTGGAAAGAGAGTGGAAAACCATTTAGGAAAAACCACTCAGTACACCAGACTGGGATTTGAACCTGGAGCTCCCCGTCATCAGCAGGTCAGCCTAACACAGAGTGACGCCTTAGACCATTCGGCCACTGAAGTAGGCCGTTGTTTGTTAAGAGTCTTCGAATACAATTCATTGATAGGCTAGTAATAAAAGTACTGAGTGACATATAGAGTATATATATTGAATAAAGTTAATATAAAATGTCACACACGCAATATAAGAAACGAAGAGAGAGATTGGGGTTCATTTCCCGGTTTGGTGTATTTAAGGTATTTTTCTACTATCACCCATGCAAATGAGGATACATTTCCTTTTAATTCTATCTTCATCATCCATACCATACTAGCGCAATTAAAATGTGTATAGCTCGAAATGCTATTAAAGCGCAGAGGAAAATAAACCTACCGAGGCTATTATTGGAAAATCTAGAGAAAATTGCACCCGCGTTAGTAAGTAGAAGTGATGATGATTCTCATGTGGAAAACTGCCTTAATGTGCCCGGACAGTATTCGAACTTTGACCTCCTAGTCATCGGCCATTTTAGTTTATTGTGGGTGACCTGGCGGTCTAGGGGTAAGGTGTCAAGACTTCTCTGCTGGCGGCCGGGGTTCAATCCTCGGTCCCGGCACAGATTTATCTGATTACCAAACCCTTCCTTCACCTCTGACAAGACATCTTGTGAATGTGGGGAATGCCAGGCCTCCACCGTGGTTCGGATTCCACGTTAAACTGTAGGTCCTCCATTTCATCTCACAATCACCCCACCATTACACATTAGCGTAAGTGCGTATAACCCGAACGGGTAGTAAGACGTGGTGCTAATAATAATAATAATAATAATAATTTATTGCGATCCTTACGCTTTAGACCTGGTGACTGTAGGAGTGGGTTTGAAATATTGGTTTCGTCGTAAATAAGGGTCTAGCTTGTTTCAGGCGGGAGTCGCTCGTTGGTTTAGTGTGTCCGTTATACAAATATATGTTTTACCTGAGCGCGTGTTATTACCCAGCTGAGCTATCTGCATAGAGTTTTAGAGGAGATATACACGCAATAATGTGGGAAAGGCAAAAAAAACACCTTCCTTATGACCAGTATTCAAATCTTGGTGTAAATAATAATAAAAATAATTGTTCGACACAATCGTGCATACTTTCTTGTAATAGTTTGTGACAAAAGTTTCAATATTTATTTATCAATAAATTAGTGTTATAGGGCTTTTTTTTAAATAAAAAATATTCATTCTTATTCATAATGTGAAACACACTCCCCAGATACCCATTGAAAAAAAGTTAGTAGCCGTTTAAAAAAAATCCTTAAACCAAATGTTTGCCAAAAAACAATTATAGTATGTTATTTTTTTATGTCAAATGCTCCAAATATCATTGTTAAACAAAATTGTTAGATTAATTTTCGAAAATATTGAATTTTTAAAAATCATTCATCAGTAAACTACTCTTAAACTTATTTTTCCTCTCAAAAAGTATGCTTAGTTAATTGTTTCCACATTAATTTCAAACAAAATTATTAGAGGGATTTTTGAAAATTTTTAAGTTTACAAAAATCCTTCAACAGTAAACTATCCTTAATTCAATGGCTAGAGTAAGAAAAAAAATCTGGAGGTATGGCTATATAACATATACATATACAGTTTGAACAAAATCCATCCAGTCGTTTATGCTTCAGCTAAGGGATAAGCATAATCGCAAAACCCACTTTTTTTGAGTTGTCGAGTTTTTTTAGTTTTGAGTGTATTATAATCTTGAGGGCGACCATTTTCACGATTAAAATACTTTCAACAGCTTCGGTGGCCACATGTTCTAAGGCGCTACTCTCGCAATAGATTAAATTGCCGATGGCGGGAAGATCATGGTTTGATCCTGGTCGGATATACTAAGGGTTGTTTTTGCTAAATAATTTCCCAATTTTCTCTCAAATGTGGGTGCACGTCTTCTAAAGGCAACCTTCCTCATATGTATCGCATTAGCGTAATTAGTACCTAAGCGTATTACCCGAATGGGTAGTAAGATTCGGTGCTAAAATAATCAACATTTCTTCTCTTTATGAAAGTAACACTCATTGGATATTCACATTTTCATTAGTATACAGAGTGGATTCCGATTAATTGTGTTATATCGGGACTAGAGCGTTTGACCCAATTAAGCGGCTGCCCCAATCATTCGAAATTTTAAACAATAAACTGACAAACACTTTCTATCGGAGGAGAAAATATATGAATTAAAAGGAATGTGTCATTTAATAAGAAAGCACATTGTATTTGAGTTATATTATTAATAACCTTTATTTTAAAATAACTAAAGCTAAAGCAAACAAAATGCAAATATAAAAAAATTAAGATACAATACATAGGACTTCAAATGAACAAAGTCTGCGCAGGACAAGGTTACTAACCTTGGGTGCAGGTATCTATTGGTGGTAAAGGATTGATTGCCTTAATTGCCTCGGAAAGTGACCAATCTTAACGAGCCACTTTGACAGGACTCTTAAAATCAGTTTAATATACTCAAAATAATATCAGTACACTGTACGGTACAGCTTTAAAAAAAATATATATATATCTTTTAATCCACAAGACGTATACATAATATTATTATATACAGTGCCTAGTGTGAACGTAAACAATTTGAATACCACAAGATTAATTTATATCAGCAAAATACAATTACCAAGAGGCAGAACAAACGCAACACAACCGCCCTACTTTTCGCAATAACTGTCTCGGTGCTTCCCACATGATTTCTGTGTTACGAATTTATGTTACATCTGATAATACGGTTTGTTGTTCAATCACGACCTTTATTGCCCCCAATTAAGCGGTGAGTTAGCCCAAATAAGAGGGGGGGAAATCTGGCTAAATACGTGTTTTGTCTCCGCTCTTCAAATTTTGTCCCAAATAAACGGCTGCCCCATTTGACCGGAATTCACTGTATTTAGATTTTCATAGGATATGTCTTGCCATCTTTTGACTAATCTACACTAAAGCGGCATCTTGAAAAGTTTTCCTTCTCCGCCCCCGGCTAACCCCTATTACATCTTCAAGACACGCTTCCAATTCCATTGAGCTACAAATCACAGCGCCGCGCGCGTCTCTTAATAGAAAAATAGAAGAAATTTCAATATTGTATTATTACTTTTTACTGTCAGCTCGTGAACGAAGAAGTACACAGATGAGAGGTGATTGTTTTTTTTCCTTCGGCACTGTCGCGCGTGCGTGGTTTCCGGCTTTGGGGGATGGGATTAACGTGTCCTGCGTGCTACATTATGACGTCACTCAGCCACGTGACCCCTCGGATCTCTTCCGATCACACTCTCTTCATGTATTCATATCGAAGAGGAGATACCTTTTATTTAACAGTCAATGAAAGCGTTTCCGGTTCGACAGAGCTGTCTTATAATTTATATTACTTTTGTAGGTGTTAGAATTTGACTTAAAACACATTGCTGTAAAACATTTCGTGACCTACTAACTTAACATTGTATAGTATGTATAATAAATACTACACACTCATACCTAATGCCTAGATCAGAGGTGGGCAACATATTTTTTAGTGTAGTCCCATGTTTGGCGAATGAGAAGTGAAATTCACCACACACTGTAAAAAATTGAAAAATTAGGTTGCCCAAACGAATATTTTAAACAACACACACTGTTTGAAAGAGTGTATTCAAAAAATGCACACTTTTGGTCAGTTTATTAGTCATATTTAGTACTCTTCAAGTACGTCGCTTTACTAAGAATGTAATGGCTAAGTTTCATACGCGAAACTGGCTCATTTCATTCGAGTTTAGGTAGGTTTCGTCTTATATTTACGAGTAGTATAGTGCATCACTTGAGGCGCACTAAGCCTGACTGTTAAACTGGCCTTTTAACTATACTCACGACTGCCTGAGACGTAAATGATGAACATGGTTCAAATTGATTACCTGCTTCAATGGCCGCATGGTCTAAAGCGTCACTTTCACAGTAGACTATGACGCTGATGATAGGAAGTTTGGGGCTCGAATCCTGGTTGAGTGTACTGAGGGTGGTCTTCCTAAATGATTTTTCAATTTCCCTTCATGAAAATGCGGCTACGCTTCCTCTAAATTCAACCTTCCTCATGCTAAACTCATTAGCGTAATTAGTACATATGCATATAACCTAGACATATAGTAAGACATAGTGCAAAAAAACTGATCACATTGAAAATTAAAGACAATTTAATGCGTAATTTGACAATTATTCTTCCTGACAAGTTGCAGAAACATGGACTGAATAACTTAACTAAATGGATACGCGGGATGCTCCCAATGATATGCAGGAGATATCAAGATACAACCGGCACACGCCTTCAGCAAAAGGTTTATTTAACATGAGAGCTGGCAAAATCAAATTTGCCACACTTCTATGGTCAATTTGCCACTTGTGGAAATTGGTGACGGGGTTGTCCACCCCGGGTCTTAATAGTTGGATAGCAAAACTTACAAACCAACATGTCTGCGACATAAAACAACCCGTTTACATCTCGATTTTCATTGGGAGAGCTTTAGCTGAGGGCTAGAAAAGCTATTAGAGCGACATTCACGTATTTATACATCAAGTCATGTGATCTGCAGCTCTCACTTATGTTAGATAGCATGAATACGTTAAAATAATACTATTAATGTAGTATAATGTCATCAATGCTGGGTGCGCGCACACACACACACACACACACACACATATTTATATATATTATATATATATATATTATATATATATATATATATATGTGTGTGTGTGTGTGTGTGTTGCTAAAAGGTCTAAACTCAACACTATTACCAAGATATTAACTATTTGGATATCAGGACTTACAGACTAACTAAATCTTGGACACTGCTTCTATTAATATAGATCCAGCACTAGATATTTACTGGTGGAATAGCAGGACTTACAAACTAACTAAACCTAGGATATTGCGTCTAGTACTATAGACCCATCCATAGCGCCCATGACCCGCCTCGGTGGCGTAGTTGGCTAACGCGCTTGTCGTGTTGAAGCTCGACTGCTGAGGACGGGGAGACCGAGGTTCGAATCTCGGTCGGGTGAACTGAGGGTGGTTTTTCCTAAATGGTTTTCCATTCTACCTCCACGCAAATGCGGGTTCACTTCCTCTAATTCAACCTCCCCAATTCCTAATCCATTAAAGTAATTAGTACTTAAAGCGTATAACCCGAACGGGTAGTAAGATGCGGTGCTAAATATTAAATATTATCATAGCGCCCATGGAATGATTGGGATCAGGGTCGTTGCATGAAATATGTTTTTTTTGGGGGTGGGGGTGGGGGGTAACGAGTGTTTTTCCCAACTCGCATTTTGAAATTAGAAACATTCCCAAGTAGCAAAGGAGAGTACAAGAAGGGCATTGTTGAGAATGGGAGAGGGAAGGTGGGTAGTTTTATTTGGGGTGCTAATCAAGCCTTGAACGGAGCTTTTAGGCAATAGTGATTTTAAATGTATTTATTTGTTCACACTAAATTTTTAAGGCTCAAAGCAACAATGAAAGAAGAGGAGTAATAGGGCTGTGTTACATTGTTACAACTCTTATAATGTTTCATTGGATTAAGTATAGACTACACTAAACAAAAAAATTAAGTGGTTTTTTTCACCCTTTAAGATTATCAAATTTGAGATACATATTCTAAATTCGTTATTTAGTGTTCGATTTGCATGAAATTTCGTATAATCATGTCGTTTAGCGTGCTGATTTCGAATTTTTTATGAGCTATTTAAAAAAATGTCAGGGGAAGCCTCTTCACCCTCAAGCGCTAAATTACAATATGTTTTGCATAGTTTATTGACCTACCAATATTAATATTTTAGGGCAACTTCCATGAGGTTATGAAGCAGGACATTGGTAGACAGATATCAAAATACTGTAGAAATATCGATAAATTACATTTCTTATAGCTTTATTAAAAAGCTGAAAATGTTTTTAAATAAACATGGCCAAATTGCTAATTTTTTTATAAAGTAACAAGTGGGTTCTTCATCTCTGGTTCTTACTAGTCAAATATTGCTTCCAAGTGTGTTATAATAAAGTAGTGGTTTCCAACTTGGGGGTCGCAGCGAGTTTTGGGTGGGGTCACAATATAGAGGTTTTACCTTAATATTTACTCTTTCAAGGATTTTAATTATTGTAAGAAGATGTGAAATTCTAAGAGAAACGAAAGTTGTTAAAGTGCTAAAAACGACCTAGCTACTGCTTAGATTCCTTTTGGCTATTCCATTCTGATAGCTTCTTGCTGACTTTTTTACTGTGGCAGCCTTGTAATGGTGCTAGTATAATATAAAATCACCCCCTATTCCCGGGCTAGTTGATTTTATTTCACTACATATTAGTCGCATATCATCATTATTATAAGCAATTTATAATAATCAAAACAGGCATTGGTGGACATGTGGGTTTAATGTCACGCTCTTTTGGTTTGGTTTGTTGGTTAAGGTGAAGTAAGGATTTTAATTCTGGCCAGGGGTAGTTTATCCTTATATCCCGCCTAGCAAATAAGTGTACAGTTCCTCTAAATTTTACCTATACCACTGGTGTAGCTAATTATAGATAGTCCGGGCTGGTAGTAATACACAGTGAAAAAAAACTTGAAAACTAGGATTTGAACGCTTTCAAGTTATCAAAGGGTCGCGATGGCCGCAGAGAGAAAAGTTGTGGTTATAAACAACAAAATGTTGGAAACCACTGTATTATTATTATTATTATTATTATTAGCACCGCGTCTTACTACCCTTTCAGGTTATACGCACTTACGCTAATGTGTAATGGTAGGGTGATTGTGAGATGAAATGGAGGACCTACAGTTTAACGTGGAATCCGAACCACGGTGGAGGCCTGGCATTCCTCACATTCACAAGATGTCTTGTCAGAGGTGAAGGAAGTGTTTGGTAATCAGATAAATCTTTGCCGAGCCCGAGGATTGAACCCCGGCCGCCAGCATAGAAGTCTGACACCTTACCCATAGACCGCCAGGTCACCTGAAACCACTGTAATAAAGTCAGTTAATTTTTTAAATCTTAAATACATGATTTGAACGATATCTGCAAATCTAAATAAATATATTTAAGCTCAATTGGTTATTTAGCTCAGGAGCAGGTAAACTTAAATAAATAATAATTCAAGTTGCACTGAAAAACTATGTAGCTTTAAAAATCCACTATGAACAAATAGACAAGGCTGTCTCCAGGACGGGGTTTTGGGGGCTAACACCACCCCCGAAATTTAATGAACAAAATGTCTTTATTTATGGTTCAAACAATATAAAACTTAAGATACAAGTACAAATTAGGGGGATGTGCTACCATAAAAAGCATTTCAGATAGCTTCTAGAACTGTTTATCAATTAGAACTATTTCTAGCTTCCGACAATTGGGGGATGTGCTTATCAAACCCCCCCTCCCCCTGAAATTATTGGCTGGCTACGGTCTTGAAAACAAATAAATAAACTTAAAAATACAGTTGACTAAAAGCTCCGTACAAGGCTTGATTATCTCCCCTATCACCCCGACCCCCACGTTATCAACATTGCTCTTCTGGTACTCTCCTTTGCTAGTTGGGAATTTTTCTAATTTCGGAATGCTTAGGGTTGGAAAAAATCACTGTTTCAGCTCCCTCCCCCCATAATATATTTCGTGCAACGCCTCTGATGAACGCCTATTTTAATAAACACTGAAATAAGATACATCAGTTCAATTCAAACTAGTATGGATACTTGCTAGAAAATTAGTGTGTCTTTCAAGAGTCAAACATTAACACTAACCACAATGTCCTCATTTCATACAATCAGAGCTTTCGATAAGAAAACAATAAAATGTTGCATAACATTCACTGCATTTATGCCTTCAAAATTTAATAAAACCCTAATTAAGGCATTGGCTGTACAAAACATGATAATTTGAATCATAATTTACATAAAATTGTGAGAGTCTATCAACCACGAAAGTCATAACTAAAAACACTAAACCATAATCAAAAAATGTGTTGACAATGTTGCCACTTCAAGCCTTGCTGGCTGAATGAAATTTTGCTACTGGGCAGGTCATGTTCCTTTATGATACGTTTCCATACCGCATTCGGCATGGACTCACTGTCCCTTGTCTCTGTATACTGACGACGGCGCTACTAGACTACTTGATTAACTAAGATTTCTATAATTTAATACAGAAGGAATCTCCTTTCAATGTTTGATGATTTTCGAAGTTGGAATTTTTTGTAGAGTAGGAATCAACAGTTGGGAAATTTTAAATTTGTCTGCGCAAGTCTGTGGTTCAGGACGTTCATAATAAAAAATAATGGGGTACAGAATAAGCCTAGAATTTCCCAACTCCAGATCTCAAATCTCACATAATTCCCAACTTTCAAGCTTTAAACAAACATTGGGAAGGGGGTGGCACTCCCCAAACCCCCCTTGGCGCGACGCCCCTGATTTGGATCCATTCCTTCCGAGCCACGTGGGCACAGATCAAAGAAAATTGTGGAGGTGGGCGTGGCAAGGGCAATATTGATCCTTACTGCGTGGGTTCGACAAACTCCCTCCAGAACTCGCCACTATCGAGGGAGGAGTGGTGGGGAGAAAGTCAGCTGGGCACGGGAAGGGCAATAGCTTGTATTTTACAAACCGAGGTTTGTTTAGGGAACCACAAGTCCGGGGACCCCTGGTTAGATTCTGGCTGGTCATGAAAACAAGATCTTTAGTGAATATCTTCTCTTCAATTAATACATATCTACGGTATTGTGGGTAGTTGATTTTTTCCTCTCCGTTCGGTATAGTGACCACCGTTGGATACGTGCTTGCTGACTTTGAACTGGTGACTTCCATCATTGCTGCTTATAATAATTTATCTATCTCATCATCCTGTTTCTTTATGTTGGTTAGTTAAATTGCTTATAGCCACTATGTTAGATGATAGCAGGAGAAAATACAAGGGGTTCGTGTATTCTCTCATTAAAAGAGAACGCCTGGTGTTTCTTTGTATAGGCAAACCGAAATACCTCCATGTGTGGCAGAATGGTATGCAACAAAAGGGGCCACTTCTCTCTCGTGTTAGGAATTTTTTTTTTGTTGATACATATTTTCTTGACCGCGCTAAATGGTACAAGGCGTAAAGTCGAGGGTTATGTTCTGCTTTCGTCACCTTTGAAAAATATTGCCAATTTATACAGCTTTAATATTAATATAAGATCAATCAAGGGCCGTACCAACATGTATAACTTTTTTTCTTTCTCGTATAAATTATTGTATTCATGGACATTTTTTACCTTGAGATTATGGTGGATGTTGACGTTTATGTGCCCTTAGCTAAAAAAAAAGTTGGGTTTTATAATTCCATCTTTCCCTGAGATTTCAGTTAAATTGGTTTGATAGATTTCATTCAACTTGATATTTTGTCGTTTTTGCGTGTTTTTTTTAGCATCGCATTTTACTATCTGTTCATGTTATATGCACATGTTTCTGCTATATACCTCAAGATCAAATCGTAATTTTAATTTTAGCTCTAAAATTAAAATAAGTTTATTGGTAATTGATTTAAAAAAATTGTTTAGTGATTTTTTCCCCCCGAAATGTACAGTACGTCTCAGGAGTGTTTTACATTATAGCTAACACTTAATTTATCCTTGTTTTAGTGAGAAAATTTCGTTTAAAGGTAGTTTACTGACGACTTAATTTGGAAAATTTGAAACGATAAAAAAAATAGCTTAAAAATAATCTTAAAAATGAGTACTTGGGGAGGGTTTTACATGATCAGCAATACATACTCGTTATTAGAAGAAAAATAATAATTTAAGGATAGTTTACTATTGTCTATCTAAGTTTTTAAACATTTGTTACTATTCGAAAATGACTCAACGATTTTATTAAAAATATAAATTTGGAAAGTGTTTTACACAGTAAACAATGTATATTTGTTTATCTAAAAAAATGCTTGTGGTCGATTTTTGAAACATTGATTACAAACTACAGTGGCTCCATGGCTTCTTTGGTGCTGACTGACAGCTCACAGCTGACTGCTAAAAGCTCTGACAAGCTACCAGACCAAATTATGTATCCCTGCGCTGAACCATATGATCTACAAAAACATGTGTTTAGCAGCTGTCACTTCTATATACCTAAATGTTGACTGTCAGAAGTCAGCTGTGAGCTGTCAAGTCAGCACCAAAGAAGGCATGGGGCTACTGTATAATAGTGAGGTAGTATGTATTATCAGGTCGTACCATTTATTTGATATCGGTAAAGCTGGACCTCGCATCTTACGATCTTTGAGGTGGCTTAAGGGGAGTGGAAAAAGTGTGTTGTTTTCTTTTAATCAAATCCGAGAAAGGTAAGCGAACGTAGAATGGCTTTTGACAGCTGAGCAAGCTTACGAACCTATTGTAGAGTCTCTATAACAAGGAGTGGACAACTTGAGCGGTGACCGAGTGGTCTAGAGTACCTAACGTCCTCACCATTGTCCACATTTACACATTTATTACTGCTTCGAGCTTTCGTCATTATTTTTATCCAAATTTCTCGTCAACAACTTGCCCTTCTTTTAAAGTGAAATACTAAAATGTTGCATTTTTTACAATCATGAATATGCTTAGCAAATGGTTATTAAATACTAAATATAATCCAGCATCCACGTTCGCATGGTCTAAAACGTTAATCTTGAAATATACTTGATTGTCAGGAGTGAGGTTTGAATATTTTTGGGTGCATTGGGAGGGGAGGGGGGTCCCCATGTGAACATATGTTTTCGGAGTTAACATCCCTATCCTTACCTGTTAGAATAGATCTTTAGTAGCTAGCTACTTCTATGTATGTGTGGAAAATCCTCATTTAACTACTAAACTAACTGGGGCGGGGGGAGTGTGAATCACTTAGGAAAAAAACATCCTTACTGCACCTGCCCGGTGTCTTACCCCCGACATCCCTCTCAACGGCAAACCAGACAAGACGATACTAACGCTTTTATCCACGTTCAATACAAAAACCGGATGATTAAATATTCATTAAGATATGTTTTAAGAAGGTGCCATCTCGATAAGACGAACACTGTAAAACCTGTCGTTGTACTTGGCCTCGTCCGCATATTACTTATTCATAACATCCATAATCCGTAAACCTTAGTCAGTAAGAGAGAGACTCCAAAGTAAATTATTGCTCTATAACAGTGGTTCACAAATGGTGAATCGCGAGCTGATTTTTGGTGGGTTGCGAATTTTTTTTTAATGTGAACATTTTGTCTACGAAGTCCTCAACAACGAGTTACAGGCAATCAAAACGAAGAAAAGTGTTAAGAAAATATGGTTCTGATTACTTAAAGATAGGATTTACGTTGAATGTAGACGAATAAGATCCACGTCTGCAATACGTTGTTTGCTGGGAAGTATTCGCAAATTAGAGCATGCATTCGAACAAGTTGTTCGGCATATTTAGACGAAGTAATCGAATTTAAAAAATAAGCCGCTTCAATTTTTTGAAAGGAAAGTGAAAGTGTTGGACGTTGAAAAATAATATTTTGCATTTCACCAAGATCAATGAAAAATGTCTGCCCTTCTTGTAACTGATTAGTTTGCTAATTGTGTAGCTGGTAAACTCAGACACACATTTGACGAGTACTTAGTGCTCAAAGTGATAAAAGACGCAATTGGAATATTTGGTGAAAAGAGCTCAAAAGAAGTCGAAATTATTCTGCTTTCCAAAAATACGATTTTATCCACAGTCGATTAGATGTCCCATTAGACAGAAGATTAGTCGATTTAAAGAGTTGCTGTGAGTAAGTTTTTCTCGTTGCAACTAGATGAGTCCACGTATTTACAAGAATTGATCCAGCTGTTTGTCTTCTTCGTACGTTAACATATGGAGCAATGAACCGCATGATGATATGCTGGGCTGCGAACCAATTATTCGAGTTTCTTGTGAGGAAATCTTCAAGACCCTCGAGTCTTGTGGAAAAACTAAAGGTCCGGACTGGATGAAATGCGTCGGAATGTGTACGGATGGCGCCCGGGCTATGTGTGGCATAAATAGCAGCAGTGTTGTGAATTGTGACTAGAGTTCTTGAAGTTAGTCCGATTACATCATGGGCTCACTGCAATCTTCCCAGGGAATTGATTATATCAAAAACTATGTAAAATGATTTCAAAAAAGTTTTTTATTGCATCTGTGAAAATTGTGGACTTCATTAAGGTGCGGCCGAAGGGAGCGCGAGTAATTTTACAGTTACATTTCATTTTTTTGTCCAAAATAAATCATATTTCTTCAGTAGCAAAATAGAGTTTAGTTTTCTGCACATGCTAATATCAACAGGACTTGAATATCTGCCAAGGTTGTCCTGGAATTTTGTCAAAACTTTTTCTCTTTATTGAAAAAGTGTTGACAAAATTCCAGGACAGCCTTGACAGATATTCAAGACCTGTTGATATTAGCATGTGAAGAAAACTAAACTCTATGTTGGTCCTGGAGAAATATTTAATTTATTTTGGCCAAACAATTTCAACCCGATAAAAACTGTAAAAATACTTGCGCTCCCTTCGGCCGCACCGCAAGTCCAAGCCGTTACATTCGTGCTTGTTTGAAAAAACTGTGCGAGGGGATGGGGAATATATATTAATCACTTTTCGTGCAATCGGAGATTCGAGTAGAAAAGTGTTGACAATACTTTTGTAACTATGCAATGAAGCCGCCATGTTTCTGGAGGAGAAAAACAATTATGCGGAATTGATGCCTGACGAGCAATTTGTTCTGAATCTCACGTATTTGGCAGACCTATATTTTAAAGCAAACGAACTGAATTTGAATGTTTGTATGAACAGAAGGCACCGATATATTTGCAGTTAACGAGAAAATTTTAAGGTTCATAAAAAAAACTTGTGAGGTAGAAGAACAGCATTGAAGACCGTAGGTGCAAGTATGCATATTTTGAAACATTTGAAACCGATGTAATCGAAAATAAGGTGAAACAAGTTGATGGCTTAATCTCCACGAACTCAGCACATTTTAACTGGATTGCGAATATGTTTCATAGTGTCGTGATGCCTGGGATATCGACAAAGGCCGATGAAGAATTCGTCGATCCATCAGAAGAAACATTGTTAAAAATGAATATCAATCACGAAAAAAATGATGCAGTATCCAACAAACGTAACCAACTATAACCACGGAAGATTTGAATGTGTTGCTCCTTTTCACAACTCCGTACATCCGTGAGGTTGGATTTTTGGTATCGGCAGGAATCAAAACTTAATTTCGAAACAAACTAATTGTTGAACTCCTTGCGCTTGAAAATGACTCGCATTGACGTGGACGTCAATGCTGTCATCAACATAAACCGTAAACAAGGACACCCTTCGCATACGCCTAGTGAGAAATATATTTTTTTATAGAATTATATTTAATAATATTTTTGTTTAAAGTAGAAAAAATCTTTGTTAATTAAGGCAAGGGGTGTCGTGAAAGTTCGGGGCCATAAAATTGGGTCGTGGTTCTAAAATGTTTGAGAAGCACTGCTCTAAACACAAAGTCCTGACCTGAAAGATCCGTAGTCCTCACTCAATAAGAAACCCCACAGTAACATATTGCGCTACACACTAAAGTCTTAATCCGAAACGTCTTTCCTCTCAAGTCCTTAGTTCGTAAGAAATCGAGTTAACAGTAACAATTTGCTATATATGCATTATACAGGGCTTAGGTACGTAAGGCCCGTCATCATCAAGACTCCGTAGTAGTTAATCAACCACTAAGTGATACCACATGGTCAAGGATATGTAGAGTGCACAGTATGACATATCTTATGGAGTGTAAGCACGTTAAGGCAACAAGAGGAGTTACTGACTACGTAGACGGGGCTTTATTATTCTCGGTCTTGCTGCTACCATAACCAAAAGTTCGAAAAAAACAATTAGTGGGAATAATGGAAACTAATGAATAGGACAAGAATTCGGGATGATTGATGGTAGCTCATCCGTGACGTCATCCTTTTGGGCCCCTTCATTATTGGGGCGTAAGAGGGGGTGGGTCTTGATGGGAGCTGGCTAAGCCTGTTCTGACGTCACCAGAGTCAGTAAATTACCAAGGGACGCTAGGGGAGCGATAAGACGTCTGAATCCGGGGAAAGGTGACTCATATCCATGTAGGTATTGTAAAAGACGTTTAAGTGTGTATTGTTGTGTTAAACATATTTTAAATTACTTTATTTGGGATGTTTGACATGCAATTTACCTTTCAGGTTATTTCAACACACTGGGTAACCTGGCGTTCTAGAGGTAAGGTGTCAGACTTCTGTGCTGGGGGTGCGGGGTTCAATCCTCAGTCCCGGAACATATTTATCTATCGTCAAATCCCTTCCTTCACCTCTGACAAGACGTGTATTAATCACAACTTGTAAATGTGTGGAATGCCAGGCCTCCACCGTGGTTTGGATTCCATGTTAAACTGTAGGTCCTCCATTTTATCTCACCATCACCCTACCATTACATATTAGCGTAAGTGCGTATAACCCGAACGGGTAGTAAGACGCGGTGCTAATAATAATAAGAAGTAAGAAGAAATTACTTTTACTAACAACAGGAAATGAATTTATTTCTAAATTTGCCTTTGTTTGTACTACCTGTTTATATTTCTTTGATCATCAAATTACTAAATATGCACGTCTATATTATTATTAACCGATTAGAACCAAATTCCATGCTAACGTAAGGGATACCAAGAGGAAGGTTTTCCCTCATAAAACTAAATTTAAGCTTTGGCTACGAAATTAAATATAAACTCATTGTATATATTTTTCCTTACTTGTTTTAAATTTTTTTAAATAATAAATTTAATAGTAAAGTTGTTCACAGGCTATCCATTTCAAGCAACTCTGGAATTATTAATTTTTAGTTTATTACAAAGATAAGGAAATGAAGGGGCTAAGAAAAAAATACGTCGACATTTTACTGGAATCAGTATTTTATGAACTTAATTCAACCACCGAATAATGCTGGAAATACATCACTGTGATGTTTGCCAAATGGTGAACTAGCCATGAGTGGGATCGTGTTGTGTTTTATCAAGTGGTCTTGGGGTAAAGTGCTCGCCTCGGGATCCGACGTTCGTGGCTTCAAACCCAGACGGTGTCAAAAGGATTTTTCTTGAGTGGTAAAAATCCGTAGCACAACTTCCTTTAGAGGGGAGGAAGTAAAGCGTCGGTCCCACGTCGATTGTAGCATATAAAATAACCCTGGAAGGGATGTGAACATACCTTTCCGGGTAAAATTGGCGGGCCCTTTCGCTCTCGCACAGAGAAATTATCGTGGGATGATTGATATATGCAGTCGGTTCAAAAAGTTCACGTTAAATACTTCAAATAAGTTTAAAAAAAATCAAGGATTAGGTTAGGATATCTTAGTTTTTCAAGTATTAATTAAATACATGAAAAAATAACAGCCTAGAAGCAAGAAAGAAATTGTATTATTATCATTAATATTATTATTATGATGATTTAGAGGTACGTCGATACATACATGTCATTAGCGCCTTAAAAAACTACGGATTGAAAACTAAGATCTCCGTCGTAATTGGCTACAGATTTTTTCCCCTCTCATCAGGCCATTCTTCCCCTCCGGGTCTTACGTATTTAATTATGCTGATGGGGTAGGGAATAGGAAGATATAATTTTAGAAGAACTATATCCACGTTCGAACGTTGGAAGAGTGGGAAACCATTTAGGAAAAATCTCCCTCTCATTTCATCCGACTGGTCAAACTCTGATCCCAACCAAAATCTTCGGTTTTTTTAATCACTCTTAATAATTTTTGAAAAACATTTGAATATCTAATAGGGAACAGTTAAGATTATTTATACAATAAATATCAACTTTTAGTGAAGTTCGGTTGTACTAGTTATATTAATATAACGTGAAAGACATAAATGTGTGATGTTGAATAGTAATATAAATTCACAATATTTTATTAATATTTTAAGAGATTGGTAATAATAGTTATAACACATTATAAAAAAGAAATCTTGAAATGGTAACAAACCTCTAAAAAGTTCAATACATTTATAAAAATGGTAGACTTTTGGGTCAATTACATTTAAAACTATGTTTTTAAAAAACAACAAAGGATGATGTTATCATGCATATATTTCGTATTTTATTATTAAATTGAGAGTTACCAGAACAAGTTATAAAGTTTTGAAAATAAAGAATGTATAAACATTGAGTTTGTTTCTTATCTGAATTCCCTGTTCCTTGGTACCGCTGCAAATGCTGCAACGTTATAAGTACTACAACATGTTTCGACGGCATCATCCTCAGGTCGGTCAGAGTTTAAAGCTATGTAGTTGAGTGTTCCATGATGTTAATATTGTGCATTTGTATTATTATTCTACATTACATATTTATGTCTTTCACGTTAAATTAATATAACTAGTACAACCGAACTTCACTAAAAGTACAATATTTTATTAATATTTTAAGAGATTGGTAATAATAGTTATAACACATTATAAAAAAGAAATCTTGAAATGGTAACAAACCTCTAAAAAGTTCAATACATTTATAAAAATGGTAGACTTTTGGGTCAATTACATTTAAAACTATGTTTTTAAAAAACAACAAAGGATGATGTTATCATGCATATATTTCGTATTTTATTATTAAATTGAGAGTTACCAGAACAAGTTATAAAGTTTTGAAAATAAAGAATGTATAAACATTGAGTTTGTTTCTTATCTGAATTCCCTGTTCCTTGGTACCGCTGCAAATGCTGCAACGTTATAAGTACTACAACATGTTTCGACGGCATCATCCTCAGGTCGGTCAGAGTTTAAAGCTATGTAGTTGAGTGTTCCATGATGTTAATATTGTGCATTTGTATTATTATTCTACATTACATATTTATGTCTTTCACGTTAAATTAATATAACTAGTACAACCGAACTTCACTAAAAGCTGAGATTTATTTTATAAATAATATTAATAATAATTATTATTATTAGAGCTATTTTATTTCAGAATTGTTTAATCTCCTCAAATCAACAACCCGAAGGTTGGTTTGATGTGATTTCTGTCCATCCGGAGCTAAGCATGCACTCAACCCTTCGGCTGGTTAGTGATATTTGCACCATCTGGTAAAAATCTCATTTACTAGGGGAGTTCAATAAGTGTTTCCATTTGCCTTCCACACTGAATTTTTATGAGCGAGCGATAAAGAGTCAAATTTTGTTGGAAAGGTATTTTTACATATCTTCCAGGATTCTTTAAGATGCCACAGTAGGAACCGATGGCTTTACTTCTTATATGAAGGAAGTTATGCTACGGCTTTTTATCGCTCAAGAAAAATCCATTGATCTCGGCTGGATTTGAACCCACGAGCATCGGGTCCCGAGGCGAGTACTTTATCCCAAAACTACCGAGATCAAATTATACAAAGCCACTGTTTTTAAAATACAAATAAAATGAATTATAACTAAACTCTTACTTTGATCAGTCTTTATTAATATTCCCCGAAGGTACATTTCTACTACCTTTAGTTAAAAGTTATCCACCAGTTGAATGCGCAACGTCAATTAAACATTTTTAAAACAACTAATATGTTAATTATCTGATACCCGCACTGGTAGGCACGTTGACTAAACTTCTAGACTAATTTGATGGGTGAAGAGGTTGAAGCTCGAATACCGTCCGGATGTATGGAGGGTGTTTTTTCTACTTAATGGTTTATCCCTTTATCTACAAGTAAATGTGTATACATTTCCTCTAAATTTTATCATCCTCCCTTCCTACCTCATTTTTATAACACGTGGAGAGCATAGGAGGGAATTAAGACTGTGTAAAAGCTAAATGTGAATGGGTTTTTTTCCCCGCGTGAACACCCCTCCCACCCCCCCTCGAAACGCGTTGGCTGATCCCCCTTGTGGCGTTTCTTCATTTGTCAGAAGACTCGGGCGCTCGGCAAATACGACGTGGGATACGAATCGAGTGAAGAAATGAGAGCAAAGAAGAATGATGGTAAAAATATAAGCCTGAGAAGTTGTCGACACGGATATTAGAATATGTATCTGATCTCTGGAGGGTTAGAAAGATGTACACTCGGTCTACACTGAAAGGTGACAGTCTTACCTTGTTTTGACTACACCATGGCCTTATCTTATAAGATACACCATGGTGGAACCAAGCAAGGTAACCTTGATACCTTTCAGAGTAAACTGAGGGTACATTCAATTCTAATTAAGAAAAAAACCTTTCCCCTAATCTTTCATTCCTTTGGCTCTTATATCCCGTAAACACGGGTCCATTACCGCGAGCTATTATTTGTATTAGGTGACCTGGTGGTCTAGGGGTAAGGTGTCAGACTTCTATGCTGGCGGCTGGGGTTCGATCCCCGGTCCCGGCAAAGATTTATCTGATTACCAAACCCTTCCTTCACCTTTGACAAGACATCTTGTGAATGTGAGGAATGCCAGGTCTCCACCGTGGTTCGGATTCCACGTTAAACTGTAGGTCCTCCATTTCATCTCACAATCACCCTACCATTACACATTAGCGTAAGTGCGTATAACCCGAATGGGTAGTAAGACGCGGTGCTAATAATAATAATATTTGTATTAGTATGTTTACTGTCTACCTCGCTGGTCTTGGGGTAAAGTGCTCGCGTTACGAGCCGATGTTATTGGGTTCAAACCCAGCCGGGGTTGTCATATTTTTCTTGAGAGATAAAAATCCGTAGCACAACTTTCTTCGAAGAGGAAGTGATAATAATAATAATACCTAGCACCGCATCATACCAACCATTTGGTTTATACGCTTAAGTACTAATTACGATAATGGATTAGAAATTGGGAAGGTTGAATACAGAAGAAGAGAACCCGCATTTGCGTGAAGGGAGAGTGGAAAACCATTTAGGAAAAACCACACCGAGTTTACCCGAGCGAGATTCGAACCTCTTTCTCCCCGTCCTCGGCAGTCTGGC
The DNA here is from genome assembly GCA_902141385.1 of Timema californicum. NCBI lineage: Eukaryota > Metazoa > Arthropoda > Insecta > Phasmatodea > Timematidae > Timema > Timema californicum. Next base: position 42,907 of record CABFOW010002836.1, on the reverse strand, counting down.
TCAATATGAAACCAGTGCGTTAGGCAACTACGCCACTGAGGCGGGTGATTACGAAGAGGAAGTAAAGCCGTCGGTCCCATTACGGTTGTGGCCTTTAAAAGAATCCTGAAAGGTACGTGGAATCACCTTTTCCGACAAATTAGTAAGCGTTTTCGCTCTCGCTCATAGAAACTCCTGTGCGCTTATGTAATCAATCGGTTCAGAATGCTCACGTCAAATACCTCAAATAAATAAAAGGTTTGTTTAGCTCAAGGATTGTTAGCTTCATACTACCCGTATCGGTGGTCAAGTGGTTAAAGGTTTCACACGCGCGATAAACTGGGTTATTTGTGAGCGTGGCTAGGTGGGGATTTTTAGGGGGCAGGTCAAAATTTGAATCTGGGTCAGGTTCACTTGAAGGTGGTCTATTCACCTGTGATTGATAACCGAGGTTTTCCTTACCCCTTATCACCCTAACGCTGGGTGCTTAATTTAAAACAACCTTCCTCATCTGTATCCCTTAGTACCTTTAATAGCTCTTGTGACCCGTTTTGTAGGCCGCATGGTCTGGGGTGCTACTCTCGCACTAGACTTGACTGCCGAAGGCGGGGAGATTGGTGTTCGATCCTTGTTGGGTGTACTGAGATTTTTTTCCTAAATGGTTTTCTACTCTCTCTTTACGCAAATGCGTGAACAATTCTTCTAACTTCAACCTTTCCAATCCCTAGCACGTTAGTGTAAATTTTACATAGACGTATAACCCGAACGGGTAGTAAGACGTGGTTCTAAAATAAATAACCCTGGTGGTGTTTGTAATAATAATAAGTTAGGCACTTACTTTCACGTGCTCCTTTTTCCTCTCGAAGTTTAAAAGTTGTATCAGACAAGAGTGTTCCTAGCACACAGTACTCAGACACATGTCGCGTCGTCTTCTTTTCGACGAAATGTGTTACGAGGGATGATTTCAAAACACACTCCAGGGACAAATAATTCTTTTTTTGTTACCAGACAGTAGTTTCTTCTTAAAATTGTGAAAAATAGAACGCGACCCACTACTTTGTTATTATAACAATATTTTCTAACTCAAACTTTTTTATTTTGAAAACTATTTCCAGGGCTTTGGTTTGGTGTAATTTATTTAAGCCTTTAATTTTGTAATACATATTTTTATCCTTTTGTTTTGGAATCATTAACCAACTGGTTTTGGGGACACGTGGTCAAGTTATTTAAAGGAGAGCTGGAGCTTAGAGGTTTGAATCCTGGCCGGTGTATTTAGGTGTTTTCCTATTTTTTCCTTATTTTATTTCCATGCAAATTCGGGTACATTTCCTTTTAAATCCTTCATACTTATCCTTAAATGTGGATAGCCCGGACAGGTAATAAGAAGTAGTGGAAAAAACAAACACGTTAGTATGTATTTTAAATTTTAACATAACAATAAAGTCAATTTTTATTTTAAATACAATCACTTCTTTAGCACTGCGTCTTATTGCCCGTTCGGATTATACGCCTAAGTACTAGCTTCACTAATGGGTTAGGGATTATGAAGGCTTAATTGAGGGGAAATGCACCCGAATTAGCGTAGAGGGAGACTTGAGAACCGTTTAGGAAAAAAAACTCATTACACCCAAATGGGATTGAACCCCGATCTTCCCGCCTTCGGCAGTCTAGTCTAACATGAAAGTAGTGCGTTAGACCACGCGGCCACCGAAGCGGGTAAGACAAACACTATAATCCAATTTTAATATCAAGGGCCTTATGTGACGGCTAGTAACAACTATAGTTGTTTTACGACTTCCTTAGTGCTGATTGACAGATATGAAACGTTACCAGACCACATTATGTATCCCTACGCCGAACCATATGATCTACAAAAACATGTGTTTAGCAGCTGTCACTTTTGACAGTCAACATTGAGGTATATACAATCAACATATATGATAGTTTTATTTATTTTTTAGTTTTTATTTGTTGACCTTGATATGTTTATGTTAGGCCTAGTATTAATAATTATTTGTTAGAAGTAGTATTATTACTAACATTATAAATGTGAAAAATCTGAACGGGTAGCATTACACAGAGAAAAAAACCACTGTCATAAACCTTTTTAACACTATTACCACAAATAAGTCATATTTGTTATGAACTGGCTTGTTCCTTTAAGTGTTTTCCAACGGTGTCGCAGGAAACCCTTCCACATAATAATATCCGTAGGGCCTACTGATAAATAAAAAAACTTCCCTAATTAAAAAAAATCTATTTTAGATTCACTACTCTTAAACAGTTAACTAAGTCTCTTATAAAACTACAATAACATATTACTTAAAGTCTTAGCCTAGTATGTATCTAATGAACACTGAGAAAGACTCGCTAATATTTTGTATTACACTTCACAGAGTTTCTTCACATACTATAAAAATCCTAAAACTTGAGGTTTAGTCTAGTGGTCAACACAACACAATATTGGGGTTAAAAGATATATTTTATAGTCTGGATACACAGACTTTAATTTTCGAATAATGTTTATTGATCACTGAGAAACATTTGATTTTTCTTTATCACACACTTCAATATTATATTGAAAAAAATAATTATTTAAAGATCACTCAAGCCCGTTTATTTTTCAAGGATAATACGCTCACACACCGAATTAATTTTCACAAAAGAACACACAGATTACTAAGTAGCCGAATTAATATTCAACCTAAATACTCAACGATAAAATATTTTGTTTGCTTCAATTTGTGGACACACGCACGTGGTTTTATTAATTGTGTTTTATACTAAAATTCCCTGTTATAATGTACATTTAAAATAATTAGATATTGGTTATGGGAATAAACGTTTGGTTGTTGTTATAGTTTTAAAGTTTGCGTTTGCGGTTTAATTTAAATGAATTATTAATTATTATTGTACTTCTATAGAGTTACTTTCACATAATTATTCTTACTTCCAAGTCATGTTATCTGTAGCTGTCACTAAATATATATATATTTTTAATAGACCCTTTCTATGAAAATCGCTCCAAATAGTTTATTCACGTTAACTCTAGTCTTAATTAACCTTTAAAAGGTAATTCCTTATCAATACACCTCACAAATATATTTGATCTCTTTGACAAGTAAAGTTAAAATCCCTTGCCAGAGTGAGGCGAACGGTTCCGAGCTATTTTAAAATACTCATTCATCTGTCAAAAGAGGCCATAGTCACCGTGCACAGTCCATACATCTATATACGTATCAAAACTCCCTTGTTTACCAAAATATGAGCTCGTATTTTGTTTCCAGGAGTACGTGTTCAGGTATCATGGCCAGAAGATGGGCACCTTGGAGCCCCACGTGTTCGCGATGGCCGAGGCAGCTCACAAGTCCTTGCAAGCGTCCGAATGCAACCAGTCTTGCGTCATTTCCGGGGAGAGTGGGGCTGGCAAGACCGAGACCACCAAGTTTATTCTGCAGTACCTGTGTTCAGTCACCAGCAACGTCAGCACCTGGGTGGAGCAACAGATACTGGAGGCCAATACCATCTTAGAGGCTTTCGGTGAGTATTCGCAGTGGTGTAGTCGTAAATTTAGCAAGGCCGTAGCCATCCCAAAGTTGAAGCAGGGGAAAGAGAGGGGTCACCAACATAGACGAAACGTTTTCTCAAACATAAATGTATCTAGAAGCTATTTGGAGCTATCTTTAATGGTTACTAAGGCAGAAACTCACTTAGTGCACTTCCCCTAAAATTTCAAAAATTCACATAGAATACAGTAAATTTCAACAAAATTTATTGATTCATAGTATGAAAAAAAGTATTAACATGACTGTTATTGATATAAAATCAATTAGTTAACTTAGAATTACACAGTATAAAAAAAATTGAATATTTTTTCATGAAAAGCAGTGCCGGAACGGCGTTCCCGCACCACTACACCCCTGAGGATTAGAGATGAACATCGAACAGGGATATTTTCAAAACATCGATATTGGTTGTTTAATGTTTCCTGTGTAAATCATGGTGGTTACAAACAGGTAAAACCCGGAAAAGTCAGGGAATTTAATCAAAATAAATAAAAGCTGACCAGAAATGTGTGAGATTGATTGGTATCCAAGAAGATGTGCAAGGCGTTACTTAGCTTACCATTAAATTCCGCTTCAGAAGAATTCGTATATAATATTTATTTTTTTATTTGTCTTTACAGGCTCATTCTGCCATGTGATACTTTTTATGTTGGTGATATTCACTGGCAACACTTTAGTGCACAAGTAATGTATGTGTCTTAATCACTCTAGATGTTTTACTCACATTGGATATATTCATCATTGACAAGAATATCAGGGTTCGACTCTTGACCGGTTGAATTTGTGCCAGTGATTCTTGATTCTTGCTACATTTTTCAGCCGATCTCAGCGCTACTTATTATTTTTCCAACTGGCTTAAATAATGTTCATTATCGATCATAAAAAAACACATGAGCTAAATACTAACTTTAGCTATAAAAGTAAGTATAATCTCACATACCCAACCAGGGGGTGGGTTGAGTCGAAACCCCCTCCCGCCAGCTGAAGGCTCTCCCCCAGAAAATTAAAAGTATTACAAAATTATGATTAGCACTATGTTCTGTCAATTAAACAATTAAATTTTATTTGATTACACTTAATATAAAACAAATAAATTTATGCAGTGATTAGGACTTATCAAAGGAATACTTTTTTCTGTTGATTTTTAATTTTACTGCAAATTTGCACTTAAATGAAAACTGGACCTGTGATTCCATAATATTTTCTAGAAATGGTTAAAGTATTTACTCTTTGTACATAAAGTTTTGAAGTGGATACAGTAATTGAAATTATTTTTTAGAGCAATTATATAAACACTATTGTATCAGGAAGAGGGGAAGGGGCAGGTGATATTATTATATGCCCCTACACCCACTAACTGCAAATTCTGGGTGTGAAGAAGAATGTGTAAACACAGAACTGTTAACCAGTGGCGTACACAGTGACAGAGGGTAGGCCAAGCATCCGATTTTGGTACAAATTAGCTTAAATATTACTATTTGCATCCTTTGAAATCAAAATTTTCCCCGGGGGAGAAACCTGGACCCCCACTTTTTAGGGGGCATTGCTGATTCTCTATCTTTCTTATCCCTCTACTTCAAATCAAATTTCCAAATATTATAGTAATTGAAATATATAATGTTACAATTATAAAAAATAGTATGTAAAAAGCTCATAATCCTAGGTGTGCCCCCCGTACCAAGAGAGAGAGAGAGAGAATCATGTGATATGTAGCTATGCAGCGGTCACGTTAGACAGATATTGTTGATACCCCAAGAATAATACTAATAAATAGTGTTGGAGGAGTGGGGGGTGCAAAAGTCTCTTTTTAAATGCAAAACAAATTTGAAGCAAAGTCAAAGATAAGGTTTTTGTTACTGTCACATTACACTATTTTTTTTTACTATCCATTAAGCGCATCTAGGTAAATAGAAAGGCTCAGAAAAGAAACATATTACACAATATTATTTTATGATGATATATATGCATTTTCTTATTCTTATCTTATTAATGTAATTTGCTGAATACAGTTTGTTAAAACAATGTTTAGTAGCTGCTCTAAAATGAATGTATGTTGAAATATATCATATTATTTAGTGATATATTTCAAATATTTTCAGAACATATAAAAAGTTTTTTCTTCCTTAAAAATTTAAAAGATGCAAAGGTTAATGTGGGGGTTGAAACCGAGGTGATTTTACCATGGACTTTGACTTCATTATTTTGAAGCTTCCCACACCCCTACTAATTTAGTAAAATCATATTAATATTGACCGTTAAAAAAGTAGTTTTTTAAATTTTTGTACTACCAAAATCATTCTTTTCTAAGGTGTGAGATATCTATGGTATGTATGATTTTTCAGGTAATGCGAAGACTGTGCGTAACGACAACTCGAGCAGGTTCGGTAAGTTCATGCAGGTGTGTTTTGACCGTCAGTGGATGATAAAAGGTTGCATCATCCAGGACTACCTCCTAGAACAGTCTAGAATCACGTTCCAGAGCCCTGGAGAGAGAAACTACCATGTCTTCTATCAGCTTGTGGAGGCGGCTAAGGTAAGGCACACTATTCACAAATGAGGCTGAGGTGTATTTTTAGTGCTAGTGTAGTTTTACTGTCCATACATAACTCACCACTAAAGCTTCATTCTCTCTCTCTCTCTTTCTCTCTCTCTCTCTGATGCCATTTGTTGGTCACATGACCATGTGCTTGAATTAACAAGCCAATTTTTTCACTTAAACTACAGTACTTTGTCATTACTCAAACTACAACTGCACTAATATAATACTAACATTACATTCACTAACATTAATACTACACTAAAACTATACCATCACTCTAACAACACTTGAACTAAATCTTGAATACCACCCAAATGGTTGGTTCAATCCAATTCATACACACATTTAGTTGAAACTGCAACAGTTCCTTGGGAGTATTTGTTGAAAATAGTTGTGTAGCATGTAAAAATCAGTCTCACGAAACTCTACAAATTAGGAGGACGGGGTAGAATCAGATTTGAATACTTTAGAAAAACTATAGCTCCACACAATAACAGAAATACCCACCTCAAAACAAACATATTTTGAGACACATACACCATTTTGATCCAATCATACCATTTTGAACTCTTCTTCCATCATTAAAATCAACAAATTACCACAGTATCAATCAGTGTGGTTTTTCCCATCCTCTCTTCTTGATAATGTGTGTGAATTTTTTATAAGTTACCCTCCCAACCTATATCACTAAGAATACATCTTTAATAACCTTTCTTTTAAACATAGATAGTAATTTATTTAAATGTATGCCTTTAATCTGAAAACTGTGAAAACCCTCTTAACTTCAATGTTGATTGCAGAGCAACCGTGAGCTTGCCGAACAGTTAAACCTTCGCCCCGCAGAGTTCTACAAGTACCTCAACCAGTCTGGCTGCATCAGGATAGACGGTGTCTGTGATGCTGACAAGTTCGATGCACTCAGACTTGCTTTCAACGTCGTACGCATCCCGGCAGAAATGTGTGATGGGATCTTTAGTGTCCTGTCTGCCATACTGTGGCTAGGAAACATGAGCTTCGAGGTACTCCTGTGCCTCTTTGGGCTTATTTAGTTGTGTTTATATTTTTTAGTTTTAGAGATTCAAAGTTAACAAGAAAGCCTAAGGTGTTTTCCTGTAATCAATTTTTCTTATTAAAAAAAATCACTTCGAATTTGCTTTGTATTGGTTAAACTGACCTTTGCACACTCATTTTGTATGAAATAAATTTCCATTGAAAGTGGTATGGAAACAATAAGTTGTCACAACATGGCTTCTATGATAAAAAGAGGAACACAGTTCACACTTAATAGTGCTACCACCGAGCAAAAGAGTAATGGCTGCCTCTGAAATAAATTCATTTCATTTTAACTCTTTAGAAGGGAATGTGAAATGCAACTTGATGAAAGAGGAAACTAAATAACACAAAAATAAAATTGTTAAAAAATAATGTAACATGCAGATATGTGAGAAATTTCAAAGAGTGAAAAGATTTTTTCGTCAAACAACAAAACACAGTGACTCAATAAAGTGGCTAATTTTTTTCGGTACTACATTCATTAATAGTTTTCTATAAGCAGTGCCTCTTTTGCGACACAATAAATAATCGGTAGGTCGTATCCAAAAATGTACCAATTTGTTATATTAATTCATTTATAAACAAATCTAAAACTATTTAGTCTGCACTGTTTTTATATTCCTTGAATATGTTGTATAAACGGTTTTGATATCAGCTATATTAATTTCAATAAACTTGTGTATTTATAAAAACAAACTAATATAACCTAGAATTGACTTTCTAGTAAAACTGGTTCTTGCTATCCAAGTAACTAACTGGTAAAACCATTGTACTGAAAAACTAAACTAACCCATCTCCGCACAAATGTTAGTATATTTTCTCTAACTTCTTCCTTCCTCCTTTAGTCTAAATATGCATATAAGCCCAGACAAATACAGAGATAGAGAAAATTTAGGCAACTTTTTTATGTTTACTTGGAAGCATTTCATGTTCTATTAAAAAAAAATCCATACAAGTGTTTATGTGTCAGGACATTGATGGTGAGAACTGTAAATTGACGGAAGAGGACAAAGAGGTGCTCATCACGGTGGCTTCTCTGCTGGGGCTGCAGCAGGATGATCTGGTGCAGGTGGCCTTGAGACGGCAGATCAATGTCCGCGGGAACATCACTGAGATACCGCTCAAATTGCAAGAGGTAAGTGTTCTTCGGCTTTTATTATTCCTGCACTGGTGGGCACTTGAACTAACTGTCAGACTCATCTAGTTTGATTTGCTGATGACCAGTAAGTTAAGGTTCAAATCCTGGTCATGTGTTTTGAGTAAGGTCTTTCCTTAATAATTTACCAATACCCTTCTATTCAAATAGTACAATTTATAGGTAAATTGAAGATTTGGCTTTGATAAAAAGTAAATCTGACCCAGCTCTACTTAGATATTAATTTTTATGCTTCAGTCATAAGTGCCCCCACTTTCTACTTCTCTTGTTTTGTGTGAAGGCCCGAGAGAACAGGCATGCCATGGCAAAAGCGCTCTATTCCCGCACGTTTGCGTGGCTGGTGAACCACATCAACACCTGCACTAACCCAGGCCAAGACTCGTCCAGGTTCCTCGGGGTCCTCGACATCTTTGGCTTCGAGAACTTTGCTGTCAACTCGTTCGAGCAGCTGTGCATCAACTACACCAACGAGAAGCTTCACAAATTCTTCAATCACTATGTGTTTGCTCTGGAGCAAGAGATTGTGAGTATTTCACATAAACGCATGTCGTTTTTAATCCTTTAGAAGCTGTACTTTGAACAAGTGTCAGTTTAATCTTGTATGATTTTGTCTGGGTTTGAATCCTGGGTGTACTGGGGGGAGGGTTATAAATAGTTTATCACTATTCCTCCTTACACAAATAGAGCTACACGCCCTCTAAATTATACTTTACTCTTTTCTAACTCATTAGCATAAATATTCAAATAGTCCATACAGGTAGTATGAAGGTGGAGCTTGGAGTAAGAACCAAACAACACGACCTTTGCCGATGTCAATTTTGTTGAGCTGCTATGATTCAGACAAGGGTATGAAAATCTTCAAACTTTCAAAGATCATCACCTATTTGCTTCGACTTTAGCACCGACACCTTTCTTTACATCTATAACCAAACAGATTTGAAATGTTTTAAATCAAGTAGTATTTAAATTATTGCTAAATGTATTTTAATTAGTATGCACAGCACTCAAACTTTTAATTCCAAAGTGTAGGAATTGATAGAGTAACTTAGAGAAAATGCATCCTCATTAGTATGAACAGGGGATGAGAAAACTACAGTGATAAATCATATGTGGAACCCCTTCCAGTGCATTCAGCCTGGGACTCTAACCTTGACCTACCCATCACCCGCAATCCAGTCTATTGTGAGATTTGTTTTATACTTTGTGACCACCAACGTGGGATATAACATATATCCATTATTTTGACAATAAGTCAGTATAACATTTGCTCAAATGTAATAACCATCAGTAAACTCAATAATTATGTCCAGAGTTTCAAAATCTGTACAATAATTCCTTCTCCCTTTTTCTCAAGTTTAATAAAGTCAAATGCTTTTTTGTAATCTTACAATATAAAACTATGTAGTTTTAATTTTCATTCAAGCACATTTTTATGTAAGTAATTTGAATGGAATTTTAGTTTAAAGGAGGGAAAACCAAGGGGGAAAAATTAAAATTGATTTTGTGTTTGGCTTTTCTCTGCTTATTTCAAGATTTACTTCAATTTAACATACTATTTTAAAAATATGCGACCTTTGCATACCCTTGGTAGAGAAAGAATTCTTGGTTTATTTGACAGGAGTGTGTCAAAGTTGTTAGACAGGAGAAAGTAGGGAATGGATGTACATTTAAGAGACTGGAATTCATCGGACACGAAGTATTTTTTCATGTAATGTTTTATTTCTCTCCTTAGTATCGGCAGGAGGAGATAGAGTTCTCCCACATCCTGTTCACAGACAACACCACGTGCCTGGAGTTGGTGGAGAAACCTCCGCGCTGTATCCTCAAACTGCTCACAGAGCAATGTCACATGCCCAAGGTCATAACCACTTAGCTTGACAAGTCTTACAGTAATCATAGGCAGATTCAAATGATTTTCACAAAGTTGAACTTCAGATTTAACAGATTATCTTATAAATACTTCCAACAGTTAGATAAGAATTGGCAATGTGATGAATTTTTATGAGTTTTTCCTCTTAAAATGTGAAATGCTGAAAAAACTTAGGATAAAATATTTGAAAAATGATTTATTGCATTTATTTTACTCATATGCAGGAATAGGCCATTCCCAAATTATTTTGTTTGGTAAACGAATCAAACATAGATTGTAATATAAAGCTAGTACAGTCAATTCTCGATTCTACGACCCCGGGAATAGCGTCCCTCTCGAATTAACGACCCTTTTTTGGGGAACCGTGAAAAATGTGGGGAAAAAGGTTGAAAAGTTTAAGGAAATCGGCTGTAAAATGTGTTTGTTGCATTTATTTAGATCGCTGCGTTGCAATTATTTTTGTGAGCGCTGTATTTCTAGTAACTGGGTTGGGTCAGGTATAAAAAAAAAGACACCACCTCATCAATGCCAGCCAATATCACTTGACTCTGTCCATCTCCTCCCACAAGCAAGACAATGTTTCCCCGCGCGCGACTGCCGCTACATCACGCGCCAGGCTTGTTATTTCGATTCTCGATTTGGTTACTATTTTGGTTTGATTTTGTGAACAATTTTTGACGACCCATGCTATTGTTTAACATTGTTATTTTGATTTGGTTACGTTTTTGGTTGGATTTTGTGAACGATTTTTGATGACCCACGCTATTTTTTTTATTTGATACAAACTTATAATTTTGATGAAATGAGTGAAAGGAGTACCTTCTTCAAGAAATAGGTAGGTTTTATTTTATTTATTTTTTCACGTATTGTCTAAAAAATGCAATTTTTTCGTATGAAGGTCAGGGGTGGAACAAAATCTGTTAAAATTCCAATAACGACCCCTTCGAAATAACGACCCTTTTCCAGGGAACCGTGAAAGGTTGTAGAATCGAGAGTTGACTGTAGAATGTTTTCAATCATATAAATATAAATTTACAAATAATTGTTTTCAAAGGTGAATATTATTTGTTTATGAGAAATTTAGTGTCCTCTTGCTGGTCCGAGAGGAATTAAATTGACAATTGGCATTTCCCTTACACATTTCATATATTTTGAATCTTCTATTAAAGTTTGCTTGGAGATAGGCAGATTCCACTTTTTCTCATAGAGACTACATGAATCTTAATTTTATCTAAAAATACTGAATTTTAAATCTGAATCTTCATTTTACCTACAAATCCTGAATCTTAAATTTGAATCTTCGTTTTACCTATAAGTCCAGAATCTCAAATCTGAATCTTCATTTTACCTACAAATCCTGAATCTCAAATTTGAATCTTCATTTTACCTATTAGTCCTGAATCTCAAATCTGAATCTTCATTTTACCAACAAACCTTGAATTTATAAATTAAAATATAAATTTTTAGAAATCATGAAAGGCATAAGAGCTCTTCAATTCCTATTTTTCTCAAATTAATTCTTTAGGTGCTATAGAAAATATAAATTGAAACTAAATATTAATATTTTTATATATATATATATATAGTATGAATTCACAACCATTTTGGTTTAAATTAATAGTCTGAGGTGTATTTGTTAGTTTTTTTTATTTAGTTTAGTTGGGACAAACCACTGATAAGCAAAATAATAGCTTTAAAAAAAAGAGTTCATATTCTAAAGTTGAAAAAAGGATGTATTTATTTTTGAGTCTAAAATCTGGAGTTTTTTAAAATCCATTATTCTCAAATATTCTTAAGCACTTGATGATTAAAAGGACACGTTCCAACTTTTGTTTTATTGAACAGGGCTCTGATGTGGCCTATCTGACCAACCTCCATTCTGAGTTTGAGTGCCATGCTAACTACCTGAAAGGGGAGGACCGACGCAAGTGGGAGACTGAGTTCGGTATCAACCACTATGCAGGTTGTGTTACCTATTGTGTGCAGGGGTTTGTCGACAAGAATAGAGATGTGCAACAGGATGTCTTCTTTGATTTCATGAGCCGTTCGACCAATGAGTTTGTGCAAGAGCTCACCATGTATCAGGTAATGCTTTTACTGGGTTTCTCCTAAAACTTGGTAAATATTCTAACACTCACCTTACCAATATAGATACTACACAAAAATAATTGAAATAGTCAAAATCCTAATAAACAACTTTCAAGAGTATCTACTAAGCTGATACACAACAAATCAAAGACCAAATATTCTTTATAAAACAGACCTACACAACATATACACACAGATAAAAAAAAAATTAAACTCGAAATCTAAAAACTTGCCAAAATTAACATATATGAAAATCGCAGACCTAAATCATTGAGGACGTGCAACATGATAGTTAACTCCTTCCATGTTGGGTGTCATGTGATTACATTGTCACACAGAAGCTATGAAAGCCGATCCAACATCCCTTTAACTAGAAAACCCGCTTGCCACGGGTTCAGAATTCCCTGCTTTCTCTTTTACTGTGTGTCAATAACTCTAAAGCGTATAACCCGAACGGGTAGTAAGATGTGGTGCTAAATAAAATAAAAAATAACTCTAACTTTATTTGACATTATTGGCATATTAGGTGATTTAATAAAGATTGTTAAGTTAGGTTTGAAATAAGAAAATAATAAACATATTGTATAGGCTTTGAATTATTCAAATATTTTATTTTAAAATTTGGGGCTATTTTTGACCATTGATTTAAATAGGAATTTCATGGAAAATCATGGTGGGTTCGAATTATCCAATTTTTTGAATTAGTCAGATCCTACTCTATTATAATTTCACGTTTTTACAACTGCACAATCCTATGTAGTGATAATAAACTAATACCAGTATCCGAGGATACTGCTCAAACCAAAGTGAAGATATAATTTGATAATATTAAAAAAAATGTTTGAAATTGTCTTAAATCTACCTATATTTTCTGCAGTTAAAACAATACAAAACACCCACATCGGTAATATCAGGCCTAATAATATTAATGTATTATTATTATTTATAATATTTTTAAATCATATATATTCTCTCTGTTGGTATTGCATCTGCCTAATAAACTAAAGAGTCCCTGATTTTATTCCTGGAATGGTTGAAAATTTATTATTGGTAAGATTGGAGCTTCCCCTTACACAGAGATGAATTGGCTGGTGGACTGTGCACTGTGTCTATTCTAGAATTAGTTAAGTTGTGAGTTAAATGCCGATGATGTCACTTGGTTTTGAAATAAACAATTTAAACAGCCCCATTAAAATAATAAATATTCTTTTATCAAGAGATTTATAATTCTTGGTCGACAAGTTTGGATACTTTGAGTTAAGTGTTTCCTTGTTATCTTGTAACTCACGGTATGTAATAACCCAGTGTTAACAAAGTACACCCAAGACTAACACATACACAAATTTACTTTGTGGGAGAGATCTAATATATTGTACTGAAAGTTGAAACTATTATTTTTTGTACTATTTACCCATTGGAAATTTCAGTGTCACTTTCAATCTGTGTAGTGATACACCTTTTGAATATAAAATCATAAATCTGGTCTTAAACTTAGCTCATGCACTTGACCCGTCCTCAATGCTCTGTATTACAGTTGTACTTCATATGCTTTAACAGGATCTTTCAGAGACATTGTGCAATTTTCAATGCATATTTACATATCTCAATATTTCTAATAAAATAAGGAAAAATTAGCAATGCATAATGGTTTATAATACTGATACATATAAATTAATTATTATTATAAAGCAACAACAAAACTTTTTTTTTCAAAGAAATACCAAAAATCGCACTCCATAAGAAAATATTTACTCTCAATAATATTTAATTACATTGAAGACTGGGATTATTTATTTTAACCTCACCATATAAACTATATATATTACTGTACTGATGTGGAATGTCAGTTTTTAAAATCAATTTCAAATCATTCTTTTAATTAAAATTAAGTGTGGGAACTAAGCTCATCTGCTGAACCACATCCTGGAGTTTTTTTCTAAAATTATTTTCAATCTTGAGTGAGAGCATGATGTGTTGGTCCCCTGCACCACTGGTGTTCAAATATAAACCACTTGTATTTATGTTTGCCAGGACCTATTGGGCTGCACAGTGGCCCGAATGGGTAGCGGGGGAGGGACAGCCACAGTACAAAGGGGCACTAGCAAGGGGAAACCCACCGTGAGTGACACCTTCAGGTACCAGCTTCAAGCCTTGGTGGACGTACTGCAAGCTACCAACCCATGGTGAGGGAGACTATCTCTTTTATAATTGACTAACCCACCTCGGTTGTGTAGTTGGCTAACGCGCTTGTCGTGTTGAGCCCAACTGCTGAGTACGGGGAGATCGAGGTTCGAATCTCGGTCGGGTGAATTGGGGGTGGTTTTTTCCTAAATGGTTTTCCACTCTCCCTCCACGCAAATGCGGGTTCAATTCCTCTAATTCAACCTTCCCAATTCCTAATCCATTTAGAGTAATTAGTACTTAAAGCGTATATCCTGAACGAGTAGTAAGACGCGGTGCTAAATATTAATTAATTATAATTGACTAGAGGGATAACCCGCATCAATGGACATGCAGACTTAGATATCAAGGTCATCTGGTCTAGTTTTCCGGTAACAGTGAGGTTATGGTTTGAATTTGGCCAGGTTTAATGAGGATGGCTTTCTTTGAATAGTTTCATAATCTCCCTCCATTCAGATGGGGATATACATCCTATAAGTCTATCTTTCTCCTCCTCTGCTATTAGTGTTGTTAAATGCCAATAGCTTTAATATGATGCTAAAAAAAATGGATATAGGCTACTTTGCCAGAATAATCTCAATGGTTGACCAGTTCTTTAGTTTACTGTAAAATTAGATGTCCACATCTGTAAATCAGTATTTTGTGTGTGTGTGTTCACCATGTCTTACTAACCACCCAAAAAGTGTATCTAAAATTGCATGGAAAGGAAGTGGGAAACCATTTAAGATTAAAAAAAATACCTCAGAATATGAATCCAGGATTCAAACTACAACCTCTCTATCACCTGCAAACTAAACCAAACAAGACAATACTAATCCCTTAGTTCACTCTTCTGTTTAGCAAACGTAATAAACTACATCCAGCCTGTGGCCGGATCAGTTTAGTAAAATGTCTCCAACAATTAATATACTTGTTTTATTAAACATTAAGTATAAAATTAAATAGATAGATAAAAGTAAAAAACACTAACCCACTCTTTTATGTAATTAAATAAATATGATAGAAATGTATAGAGATATTAAACACAAATAAAAGTATAAACACACAAATCTAAAAACATTTCGAAATTTTGGTGTCATATATGGCAGGCATCTTCCTCAGGAAGTTGGCGTCAGTGGTTCTTAATTTTAATATCGGTTTAAAACTATGTCACTAGACTAGACTTAGTTAATAATTTCTTCCACATCACCAATTTGAGTGCAAAATGTTTAAATTATTATATCACAGAGCATAGTCTTAAATAAACATATATTTTGTACTATCCCCCCCTTTTCCCCATTTATAGATATTGATCCTTTATATATTTTTTAAGGTGTGAAATTCTTAAAATTCTTATAAAATTACTAGTTAAGATTAGGAATAGCTGTATTTTAGCATATCACTGAAATATACAAGAGTCAATTAAATAAAATGTATTTCAAGATTATATTAAGTACTAATTTTTAGTCTCACATGTGCTTATCGTCTTAGGTATGTGAGATGCATCAAACCCAACATGAAGAAAGCGCCAAACATGTACAACGAGAAGCTTGTACTGGATCAACTAAAGTACCTGGGCATGCTAGACATCATCAGGATACGTAAGGAGGGGTACCCCATCCACATGCCCTTCTCGGAATTTATCCAGAGGTACCGGTGTCTGGCCAAGAACAAGCTCTCAGTTTCCCCAAAAGATGCTGTAAGGTTAGGGACATTTATTTAAAGTTGTTTTTTATTAGTATTAAATAATGTTGCCAGTGTTACAATTTTATTATTTAGCGTAAAAAATAAAAGTTGGTTTTAAGTAACTGCACATGCATTCAACTGCAGAGAAGGAGAAAACCACACTTTGGAGTGAAAAATGCCCAGGTATTTGTCAATAAAATACACATTGTATTTTTCCCCCACCACAAGTTATGACTATTAATATATTTAGTGTATCTCCATCATACATTGCTTTGATGTGACAGGGCGCTGATTAAGATGCAGGGGGTAGCCAACATTGAATGGCAGATCGGCAAGACCAAGGTATTTCTGCGTAGCTGTGTCCATGAACCATTGGAGGACAAGAGGAACCAGATAGTTCATAGTATGGCCACAAAGATTCAGACCTGTTGGAGGGGCCATGTTTCTAGGAGAGGTAGGTTTATTTGGGAGGCCGTTAGAGGTTTTTATTAATAAGATTCTAGTACTCGAAAATTTCAGTCCACTTTTAGTACTAACACTTGCTGAGACTCGACTAGTAGGGCCATATTGAGTATGTGTGTTTTGGGGGTTCCCCCCCCTCCCTCCACTTGATATTATCATTAATGTATGTTTGTTTTCTCCCATAGTGCCCATAGGTTAGTAGCTTTTTATACATGATAAGGATATATAATAGTATTTGGTGTTTAGAACTATATAGATGTGTGTATGTGTCTCACCACGTCTTTCGTCCTGTTCAGGTTATACATATACCTAAATGATAATAATTACTATAATGCGATAGGTATAAGGAAGGAAGCATTTTATAGATACTCTACTCTCATTCGCATGGAAGGAGAGTGTGAAACCATTTAGGAAAACCCACATTTTGCCCAACTGGGATTCGAAACCCGATTTCCTCGTCTTCAGCAAGCCAATCTAACATGGGAATGACACCTTAGACCAGGTACAACTGGAGCGGGTGGTATTAGTAGCAGCTTATTAGAGTCATTTAAAATTAATAATACTCTTAAAAAACACTGCTTTACTATGAATTTAATGTCTAAGCAATACATATAATCTTCTCTTGTTAGAAGTTTTCATCACAAGCAGAGTCAAGGAGAACACTTTCTCAAATACGTTCCTATAAACTAAGATAACTTTAAAATATTGTTAAAAATAAATGGGAGGGTTGGGAAATGAAAGAATAGAAGCATAGCTTATCTATGGGGGCAAAGTGATCTTGAAAATCTGTTAAAACATACCATATATATACATTCAATTCTTTTCCAGCTTTCATAGCCACAAGCAGATTCATCAGGTGATTAATAAACAAAGCTGCTTAATGTGAATTGTAATTGTAGTTATTGGTTGCCAAGATTCAATCCTTGGTCTTGGCACAGATTTACCTGATTGCCAAACCCTTCCTTCACCTCTGACAAGACATGTATTAATCACAACTTGTGAATATGTGTGAATGCCAGGCCTCCACCGTGGTTCGGATCCCACGTCAAACTGTAGGTCCTCCATTTCATCTCACAATCACCCTATCATTACTCATTAGCTAAGTGCGTATAACTTGAATGGGTAGTAAGACGCGGTGCTAATAATAATAATAATAATGATAATCATAGAACTTATTGGTTGGATTTCATAGTTACATTTCTGTTTAAAAATGAGGTGGTCAAAAGGGTAAATAATTTTATAGTAATGGAAATTGATAAAACTAAAAAAAAAAAGGGAAAATAAACTAATAATTGCAAATCTAATAAAGAAATCCCATCTATGGAAAGAGAAAGAATGTGGGAAAACCCCAATCCACAAAGATGACATCTTCTTCCTTTCTCCTGTCTTCTATAGTAGAAGTAGTCACACACACATTTTAACACAAATATAATAATATTTCGGCATTGTTGCCTTTATCAAACAGGAAGAAGGAAAGAAGAGAGAGTACACTTGATGCAAACACTGGGTTACTTCATTTTGGCAAAATGGAGTAATGCAATGTTTGTGTCAAGTGTACTCTCCTTCTTCTTTCTTACTTTCTTTGTGTACTATAGAAGACAGAAAAGGAAGAAGATGTCACCTTTATGCATTGGTTTCTTCCCACACTTTTCCTCTTTCCCTAGGTGGGCTTTCTCAATCGGATTTGCTTTTATTAGTTTATTTTCCCTTTTTCTTTAGTTTTATCAATTTCCATTACTATAAAATAGTTATATAGCTAATGTTTATGTCATGCTCTTTTATGAGTTGTACTATACAGAAAGCATCACTAGGACTAGATAGATAGATAGAAAATATGGGCAGTTAGAAAGGAATTAGCTTTGGTTTAGGGCTTGTCTATAGTTATAAGTGAAATACTCTTAGCTGAAATAGTATATAATCAGAAGTGGATTTAGCTATAGGCCCACTAGGCACAGGCCTAGGGGCAGCACATTTTGGATAGCATTATTTTTATTTTTATATTTTGTTTTTAATAATTACATTTAAAAATTATTGACCAACATTATTGAAATAGTTCAAGTTAATGTCAGAATGAATATATTTCTTTTTAAATAACTGTACTTTGCGATTACTTTGTAACTGACGTCAGTCTTCCTTTCTTCATAATGTTAACTCAATCTATTATAGGTTATGTACATGCCAGATTTTCTTTCTTTCGTTGAAATCTTTTCTCAAATACTAACTTCCCCTCCCCAAAGACCTTTTTCTTCCGAAAACTCCTAAAACCCATGAAAAAAATTGGAGGGGGCACATATTATAATTGTGCCTAGGGTCGCAAGTTTTTTAAATCCGCCACTGTATATAATGTTATATAATGAAACGTTTAACTTAACATAAATGTGTACATACAAATTCAGTTTGGTCTCATATGATATATACATCATTAATATATAATATATGGAAAACCTCTTTTCACTTTTTGAGGTACATTTTTTATATTCGTAAGAAGGTACAGGAAAGAGGGATGGAAATTCATAAAAGGGAATAAACACAATATGACTTTGACATTGAAATAAATAACACAGTTCACACTTTACATTGCTACCACTGGACAAAGAGGAAATAACTGCCTATTGAATAAAATTTATCATTACCGCCCAATCTCTCAACCTAAATTTTATTCTATTACAACTCATCAGGAGGGAGTGGAAATGTGCTACACAACTTCCTAACAGAGAAAACAAAAGTTTAATTTATTTTCTCCCAGAGTACCTGAAGATACAGCGCGCGGCATTGCGAGTTCAGCATGCCTACAGAGGCTGGAAACAGCGGTTAAGGTTCCTACAGCAGCGAAGAGCGGCCATCGTGATCCAGTCACATCTCAGAGGAGTCTTTGCTCGAGAGGTTAGATTGTTATTTATATTCATGATTTATATTATTTATATGTAAACAAAGAGGAAAATGGCACCAAACGGTTGAATTTAATAATAATCAGATCTCTCCGAATAGAGTAGAACTCTATATTTGTTGAAAGGGCCAGATTTGCCCTAAAAATTACTGTAATATGTTCTAGTTTTGAACTTTTTAACCTACACATTCATGGTAAGTGTATAGACCCTGCCTTTTATCCTTCTTTACATGCTTATATGATGGTTATTTGGAAAATAGTACTGTGCTAGATCTGTACACTGCAGTAGAAATTGTTGAGAAAACCAACATATTTTAAAAACTAGATTTTAATGTCACTTCTTGAGATAGAGAGTATAAACCTGTGGCAGTGAAAACTTGTTTAAATAATGTGTCTTTAGTGTGCTCTAACTTATTTATACGCCAGCTTTCTTAGACAAGTGTGGGCTATGCTTCCTACTTTAAACCAGGTAAAGACACCTTTATTCGGCTTTATTAAGACAGTGATTAAAAGCTAAAATGATAAAAAGTTGAGCTCCTACTATCCTTTAATTTTGTTAGACTGCCTCATTTGTCTAGTGTTCATAGTTTTTGGCTTACATATACATAGGTCTTTTGTTCAATCCCAAACACTTTCAGAATTTTTATGTGAAGCAGTGGGTCTGGAATGGGTTCAAACTCAGCCTTGTAAGGACAAATGAGGACCTACTTGAATCTATAGTTAATGGCTCCGATCTAGAAATTTGAGGTTAATGGCCAGAGGGTTCATTGTGCTGACCACATAACACCCTCTATCCACCAATATTAACACTATCATCGCTAATGGCAGTGGCCCTTTGGTCTGTATAACTTGCTTGCGGGCTCAACCCATAGAGTTTTTTTTGAGTGTCAAGTGATGTTTTGTTCTGTAGGTGGCAGCAGCACTTCGTGAGATGAGGCGTGTCGAGGAAGAGATGAGGAAGAGAGAAAAACTCGAGGAAGAAAGGAGGCAGAGGGAAGCAGAGATGGACCAACAGCAACAGGAGCAGGACAAGAAGGCGCTGGAAGAGAGTGAAAGGTTTGTTTATATTTACCGGTAGGAATATGGTACTATTATAGCTGGAAATGGAAATAGAATAGTCAGCACCTTATTTAATTTGTAGTGTGTCTACCTTCCACCAGCTATTCCTAGCTTAAGAGTGATAAAAACAAACCATACCTATCTCCTTGCCACGCCTAACGCTTGCCTTCCCCATTCAATTTAAATTACATAGCTATAGAGATAGTTGAAGCAAGGAAATAGGTGTGGTTTAGTGTCCAGCCTTGAGGCAAATAAATAACACATTTTGCAATATTATAAAATTATTTGTGAAGAATATTTATTTAGTTAATTTTTCAGAAATTGAATATTTGCAAATACAAATATTACTTATATAACTCTATAAGGAAAACCTCTTTTCGCTTTATGAGGTAATTGTATTATATTTGGAAGAAGGTAAAGGAAAGGTGGATAGAAACATATATTATATTGTCCCCCTTTTATATGTTTCTATCCACCTTTCCTGTACCTTCTTCCAACTATAAATATTACTTATAGAGTTGGGTTGAATCCACTATTTTACAAATCCAAATCTCCAGTTTATTTTTGAATCCCAAATCTTGAGATGGTAATGAATATAAGAGAAAATATAAATATAATAAAAAATAGTAATTATAATTAAATGTTATCATTCTTTTTATAATTTATAACATTAATACATTCAGTTGTGTTAAATTACTGGTCTGAGGCCTGGTTGTTAGTTTCACCCTATAATTATAAATTATTCTCAACCACCAATAAACAGTATTAGAGCTCTAAAACAAGTTTCATCTAACGAATTGAAAGAGAATAAAAACTTTTTTTTTAAGGATTTGAGTCTCGAATTCAAAATTTTCTTGAATTTTTAAATCTCAAATTTTCTTAAGGATTTGAAGATTCAAAAACCCATCCCTAACTATTTCTATAAACTGCTTTTCTTCTTCCAGTTAGTTCTAAATAATTTTACATATCATATGAAAAGATTAACATTGAAAGTTAGTGTTGTGTTAATGTGACATTGTTCAGATTCATAAATGCTTGCAATCAATTCATAATATCCAAATTAAATTTAAATAACACTTCGTCTATAGTTTAAGGTAACAGAATTATTTTACGGACTAACATTATTGGTCTAGTTTTAAATGTGCATTGAAATCACATTCTTAAAGCTTCCACTAATATTTTACACTTTGTATTCATTAATATAATATTAAAATAAGGAAAGGAAGGCAGAGGGCCCATACTTGATGAAGTTAGTACACAGAAATAATTTAAAGATATTTTGACTAACTATTTTCCTATAACGATCAATATTGTAAGATAATTTAAAATATCTTCAATTTCTGTTTTGTTTGCTGTCTATTGTTTTTATGAATGAGCCATGTTCATCATTACATACGGTGTGCATTCTCTGTATTTATCATATTCATTCAAATTTTATCTTAATTCCAGCTCTTAGCCTCCTTCCTGGTGATTAAAGCATTCGACATTTACCATATATACCCTAATTCTAAGAAAATCTCAGGTTTTTAAATGATTTTCAAGTTTAAATAAAAGTGTATTTGTCTGTCCTTTAGTGAAAATTTATTATGTACGCAGTGGTTCAAAAACCTACTTGTTTGTTGTGGTATTCTCTTACGTTTATCCTGATCAAGGAATATCTCTGAAAATTTTAAATTATGGTAACTTTGAAAGGAAGAAAAACGACAAAAATATGGAAATATTAAGATTGTATGAAAAAATAGAGAGAAAAATATTCTTGCTTCTCTCAAGGTTTAACCTAACCATACTTTCAGGTTAACTTCCTTCCCCAAAACTTATACTATTTTATAGTGCTTTAATGTATTGTATTTTAATTGGGTGTATAAGGTACATTTTGAAATTGTCCATGGCGAAGTTATTTGATGCATATGGCGGCTGTGTTAATAGCTGTAACTCCCAATAGTGCTTGATTAGCTTGGCTGTGAAATGTAGCTGTAATCTTCTGTTTCAAGCATGCAATATCACGGTTTAGTTGGAATGGATAGAGGGTATGTAAATAAATCCTATAAACAGATTATTTGTAGTATTTATAGGCATAGTTAAAGGATAATAAGGTAACTAGGGGCGAGCAAATCTTCAAAAATATGTCTTTGAATATTTGTCAGCTCTGACTTTGGTTAAAAAACAATTTTAACTTTAACAACTATAAAGTAGGGGGAAAAACCATGCCCCCTATATATACTCGTGTGTGTCTTATCAAGTTGGAACAAAATATGTTTAATATTTTTTGCAATAAAATATTAACTACATTATTATTGTTACAAAGGAAAAAAGGTATATGAAAGCTAAATAGGAATAAATAAAAGAAACAAACACAATATTCCTTTTTAAAATGAAAAGAGGAACCAAGTTCACACTTTATTTGGGTGTTTCTAAGCATAGAGGTATTAGCAGCCTTTTAAGTAAAATAGTTCAGTACCACCACTCAACCGTTCAACCCGAGTTTCATTCTATTGAAACTTCTCAGGAGGAAAAGGGAAATGTGCAACACAACTTCCTAAGCAAGAAAACAAAAACAGAAAGGGAAAAAGGAAATGGTAAAGAATGACAGGACATTTAAATGGGAATTATAAATATAAAAGGCAAACTTATTATTATATTTGGTGTTTATAATTAAACTTAAATTATATAAATTTATAACATATAATCTTGTATCTCAACTGACAAATTATCTCAGTCAGTAGTGTCCCTCTCTATTGAGATAGGGTCCTAGTTTTGATTCCTGGCATGGCTGAAAGATTTATCATTGCTGAAATGTGGGTTCCCCCTTTTAAAGTGATGAATTAACGGCTGGGGGTCGGACGTTGTGCTCGTTCTAGATTCAAGTTAGTTTATAAGTCGTGTGCTAATATAATCAGTTGATCATGTTATCTTGATATAAAACTAAAACAAAAATATTTTAACTTTGATTTGTCTTAATGAATATTTCATATATTTGATTCATCTTAGTTTCTAAACTTAAAAGTAGACTTGCATACACCTATATTTCTATAAAGTATTATTTCTTTTGTAAGCGATAAATTTAATCTTGTGTTTGTTGTGTCATATCAAATTGTACTAATAAACTTAATTTTTCTTAACCTTACCTGCTCTCCTGGTATTCACAGAGCTGCCCAACAGGAGATCGCAACTCTCTCACAGATGGCTGAGCAGCTAAACCCAAAGCTTGCTGCCAACTCGGAGCCATCCGGTGGTGACTCCGTGGACCTGGACAACTTGTTTGCTTTCTTGTCTGACGTGCAGACAAACAGGAACAACATCATCGACGACATCGGTGACCGCATGGATGAGCTGGTCGAGGATTTGGATGTTGAGGTTTGTGCAGCTTTATTTTCTATCTGAGAGGGCTTTTTTGTTAGCATTGGTTTTTAATGTATTTAGTCGCAATGAAGTAGGCTTACCTGAGATAAAAATATTTAACAATATACCCGGTATATTTACATCATGCATGATACGTGGGAAGTTAAGCCCTTTCATGTATGGACAATTTGGCGGAGCCAAAGAAGGGTTGATTTTTTAGGAAACATGGTTTTCTATTGAGTGTTGTATATGATGGTTTCCATTACTCTTTGATGACACCACCACCCATCCTGGTGTGTACCAATCTTGTGACAAAATAAAGAAGAACTGCCTGTAGCAATGTCTCCATCAAATTATTAAGGATATTTTAGATTCAAAGATTTGAAAAAAAAAAAATATTCGAATCAGAATGCTGCTTATTAGTGGCTTGGCTCTAATAACCTAAAAATATTCTCCAGACCACTTAACTTGATGCAAATTCATATTATAAGAAAACAAAGCTAATGTTTGTTTATGGTTTTATATTGCATCTAAAAAATTAATTTGAATAAGTAATAACACTTGGAACCACATCTTACTACCCATTTGGATTATACGTTAATTTGGATAAAATCAGTATTTCATGGTGGGGGAGGGGGATTATTCCAATGTAATATAGATAACAGCTTATTATTACTATATTTTCTAATATTCAGAATAAAGAGTCTGAGTTAAAATGAAATCTTGGATTTTAGAAAGAGTTGATTTGTCCCATTATTAGTCACGTGTCTGGAGAAATTTCACCCAAGACCACTTGAATGAAGAATATTGAGGAACGTTTTAACACAAGTTTATACATGATCTAACTGCAACCTTTGGTGTCTTTATTTGGTACTTATCTTGTGCGCCGTGCTTCTGATGGCATCACCATAGTGTTCTTGTGTGGAAGGGCTCTTAGTGAAGTAAATAAAATCACATAGTTTCCTTAATTCCTTGTGCTAAGATGTAAATAACCCATTACTTTACAAGTTCTTTGAGACTGTTTTTGAGATGGTGGGTCTCTGTAGTCAGATTACAAACCATGTTTAAATAGTAGAACTAGCTGTCCCTACAAATGATTTTTTTTTTGTGTTTTATGAATAAGTAAGTGGATCATCATCAACATACTGTCATTTTATAGCCTGTTTTAAACCTTCTACACTTTGTTTTGAATCTTTCTGCAAGATCATTTTTTATTAATTGAGCTGCAATTTTCAAATGATTTTTTTCATATTTTTTTTATAAACCAGCATTTTTATGTCACAGCTGTACTTTTAGCTATTTGTCTTCCATAAACGTTTTATAGAAAGAGCAAAGAAATATTTTTTGTGAAAAAATGAAGTTTGTACACATTGGTAATATACAATACTGCATACTCTTAGTAATGATTTAAAAGCTAACCATAATATATGAT
Source organism: Timema californicum (assembly GCA_902141385.1). Lineage (NCBI taxonomy): Eukaryota > Metazoa > Arthropoda > Insecta > Phasmatodea > Timematidae > Timema > Timema californicum. Next base: position 17,631 of record CABFOW010002836.1, on the reverse strand, counting down.
ATGTAAATTGTATGTTTTTAGCTGGAGATAGTTATTAAACAAGAGACAGAAGCTCTACTCATTAATGGGCCCTCTCACCCTCCTGCCCCTCCTAACACTCTGGAGCTGCAACCACCGCGGGTCACTGGGCTGGGTGTTCCATCTCTCCCCGAACCCACTGGACCTCCGCCTCCTCCACCTACAGGTCATGAGCTCAGCCCTCAGGGCACTTCTGAACCCATCTATGAATCTGTTTTGCCTCGTGATGATGATGACGATGATGAGGACATTGAGGAAAGCACGATCCCCCCACCCTTGCCAGCGACGGGACCCCCTCCACCTCACAAGCTGCGCCCCAAGAGCCCCGGCATGGAAAGAGTTCAGCGAGGTGATAGGATACCAAGTCCTATCATCAACTCACCGCGACACAGCAGACCTAGTTCACGCAGCTCCACAGTGTCAGGGGTAAGTTTGGATATATTTATAATATTTATTTAACATGCTCCACAGCTTACTGCATATCTGATCTGGCCAAATATTTACAATAGTGGGGTAGGGATGATGAAGGTAGAGGAAATGTACCACATTTTTTTAAAGGGAGGCTGTGAAACCATTCAAGAGAACCACCCCGGTTCACTTGGCCAAGATAGAACCTTATTCTCCCCATCATTGGTATATCAAACTAGAAGAAATCTTTGTCTGCTTTCCCAATGTTTGAAATATAAATAATTTTACATTCATATAACTTTTCTTTAAATAAATAACAACAACAAAAAAAAACCTCACTTAAATAAAATAACTTGAAGTTCTGAACTTCTGGAACTGATAACCAATCTTTTAGCTGACTCTAGTCCAATACAAAGTTTTATAAGTATTTAGTCCGAACAAGGAGTAAGACATGGCGATAAAAAAAATACCAAGTTTTGATTGATTTCAGTTTTCACAAAATCGGTATAATTAGTTTTTTTTTTTTGGAATCTATAATCCAATTTTTTCTCTAATCCTTTAAAATTGAATATCCTTCAGGATTAGATGATTTGAAGTTCCCATCCCTACTTTAATTAAAACAATTATAAAGCTACATCAGTGTGCATGTGTACAGATTTATCAGTCTTAATCTAATCTTTGTTGATTAAAAGAGATCATAATTTGAGTTCCAGCCAGGCGTATGAAGGGTCTTTTCCTAAATGGTTTTCCACTCTTTTTAAACAAAAATTTTGACACACTTTTACTAAATTATTTCTCCTCAGCCTCATTAGTGTAAATATGCATAAAACTTGGAGGACTAGCAAGGCATGATGCAAAAAATAAGTTAGGCCTCAGCATAATTTATTAGCTTTATAAACATAAAGGAATAAGTCTTAAGCACCCACGGCATATATCCAGGACTACTTGTGCATGAATACTGATCAAAGGCTTATGATATTAAACTTATTTGACAGAACTTAAGGGGATCACAGTTACACTTTATTTAAGAGGTCTTAGGCTCAAATAACTCAGGTGTTCTTCAGGGCTTCAGGTAGGGAAAACCATAAAAAGCTAGTACTTGGTTAAATAATATGTAAAAATTGGGAAATTTAAATATTTTGCAAAAACCCCTAAACCCCTAAAACAAAAGTAATAGATTTTGTTTCTTACATGTTAACAAAGTTCATCGCCAAACACGAGATGGTTTTATGTTGCTTGTTTTTAATGCTACATTTGTGCAGTGTCACAAATAATGCATAAAGTTATTGCATTATTTTTCAAATATAAAGCATCACTTTTTTTTTCCTGTGGTGTTTTGTGTTTTTATGTAAATTTTACTAATGGAAAGGAATATTTCTAAAAATTTAAAACAATGTGTAACTGTGAAAATGATAAGAAACTAGAACTGAGAAAAGGATGAATAAATCTAGAAGTTTATTGGTTTCTCTCAAGGTATAGTCTATCTTTTCACTCACATTACATTGTACACTGTATCTTACACTCTTTTCTATACACATTTAATAGTTACTGTAAAAATAACTCATTTAAAAATCTTGATGACAAATAGTTGCTAACATTTAAAAAAATATTTTATAATCATGGAAAATGATAGAAATTAAAAAAAAAAGTAAAAATAAACTAATAAGTGCAAATTTAATGAAGAAAGTCCATCTATGTAAGGAGGGTAAAATGTCACTATTGTGCATTGGATTTTTCCAACAATTTCCTCTTTCCCTTGGTAGGCTTTCTCCATTAAATTTGCAATTATTTTATGTTTCCTTTTTTTATATATAAATTTCCAGGATTATAAAATAATATAGCCATTGGACCTCCTCATTGTTAAACTTTTTTTTTAATATGTCAGCAAAATATGAAATGCAAATATTATTATTCAGCAAGGAATACTGTAAAAAGTGTATTGAAAAATTGATGTATGGATAAATGTTGTTTGTAGAGTTGTGTCGAATTCACTATTTTACAAATCCAAATTTTGAATCCGAATTTCCAATTTACCTTTGGATCCTGAATCCCTCATCTGAATCTGAATCTTGGAAAAAACTATTAACGTAAGAGGAAGTATAAATATAATAGAATACTGGTAATATAAAATACAAATAGTAACTAAATGTTGACATTCTTCCTTATTACATTCATACATTCAGTTAAGTGTTAAATTACTGGTCTGGGGCCTGGTTGTTAAGTTTGTCCTATAAACATACTTGATTCTGAACCAAAAATAAACTGTATAGGATTCACTTGAAATTTCACTTAAAAAATTGAAAACATTTTTTTTAAGGATTTGAGTCTTTAATCAAAATTCATTTTGAATCCTCGAATACCCTTAAGGATTCAAAGGCACATCCCTAGTTTGTAAAAAATCGAAAAATAACATTTTTTAAATAATATTTCTAAAGTTGTTAGGAATATACCTGCATTTTTTATTCTTTTGAAATTGACTTAAATCACGAACCTATATCTGTTGCAGGGTATCCAGTCGTCATACTCATGGAGGTACAATGGTAGGGCAGAGGATGACCCCGAGAGGGAACAACGTCGCAAGTTCAGGGTGGAAAAGAAACTACAAGAGTTAGAGGAACAAGACAAGGAGGCTTTGGATGACACTTATCACGACATCGTGGAGTTTGCACAGAACTACTTCAATTCACACGAGAGATCCCCTGAAGGTATATCAGTGCTTTAATTAGTTCTAGAGTTTCTTCATCCATTTACCTGCCCGGTCATTTTTTTTTCTTTTTTTCTAATTCAAACATTCTTTTAGTTATATGATTACTCATTCATTCGGTCATTCAATAACTAAGCCATTTATTCACTCATCTAATCAATCCAACAAATCCTTCTATTCACAATTTTATTATTTCTTGATCATCTATTTAATCACACATTACACATAAATAAAACTGTAATATACTCTGTAGCAGGGATGTATTTATGTTATATACATATATGTCTTTATGTTATACATATATACATGTATATATATGTTTATGCTATATATATATATATCAAGATTAATCATTCAATTCACACATTCATAATTTCTGATCATCTTCTTCACATCAAACATTACACCTAAATAAAAAATGTACCTAGTTCGGTGGCCACATGGATGGCCTAACGCGCTACTCTCACAGTTGACTAAACTGCCGATAATGGGGAGATCGAGGTTTTAATCTCGGCCGGGTGTATTGAGGGTTGTTTTTCCAAAATGGTTTTCCACTCTCCCTCCACACAAATAGGGTACACTTCCTATAAATATAACCTCCATAATCCCTAAAAAACATTAGCGTAATTGGTACATAAGCATACAACTCAAATGGGTAATAAGATGCAGTGCTAAATAAAATAAAAATTTGAATATATTTCTTTATTAAGATTAAAAAAATAAACCAAAACCAAAGATAATAAAGTGGTAGGTAATATTGGCCACTAAACAAAGGATAATACATTTCAAAAACCTTAACTTTCCATTTACCTACAAATCACATTGTCACAGCTTTTTTGACAGTTTTGTGTTGTTCACAATGGTCAATACCCGCAACAATGGCCATGTGGCCCAAGGCATCAATCTCACAATAGACTGTAATTGACTGTAATAAGGATATCTGGGTTTTAATCTCAGCAGAGTGCACTGTGCGTAGTTTTCAACAGTTGAGTGACATTGTCCTAACATCAACCCTATTGTTGATCCAGTTAATGTCGTATTTCTTCCAGGTACCATAATTGCCACACTGACGAGGAAGAACAAGGTTGGCGAAATAATGCCCAAATACGAGATGGTGACTTATTACAAGGGCAACACCATCCCCAACTCTCATATCCACATGTACGACCCTGACAACGTCAACGTGGCCTGCTCTGTCTTCAGGGTGAGGCATTTTAACACACAACCAATTCTTATAATCTCTTTACCATTACAATTCTGATGATGATATATCTCTTTAAGGGAAAACTAATTTTGGTCTCATGCTCATAATATAAATTATGTGTTCAGGCATGAAGTTATACTATTTTGTTTGGGTTATCATGGTTTGTATCAAAATGGTGAACATCCATTGTCTGATTGTTCCTGTGGTTATTTACATGTATTCAGCAATGAAATTATTGCCTTATGACTGGTATAGGGTGAATCAGAATATTGTGAAGAATAGGGGAACATTGAATGTGATCCTTGGAGCATTGTTGTTAAGATTTTTTGGGGAAGGTGATGGAGTTTTGCTATTGTAGCCTTTGTTTAAGATAAATAAAGTGTGTTTAGTCCTTAATGATACTGGGTATGGAGCTACAGTAGCCCCATGGCTTCTTTGGTGCTGACTGACAGCTTTGAAAAGTTACCAGACCAAATTATGTATCCCTACGCCGAACCATATTATCTGCAAAAACATGTGTTTAGCAGCTGTCACTTCTGACAGTCAAAGTGTAGGTATATACCTAAATGTTGACTGTCAGAAGTAAGCTGTGAGCTGTCAGTCAGCACCAAAGAAGCCGTGAGGCCACTGTATATGTCATTGGAAGGTTGTTTCAGCTTTAGCATGGACTACATTTTAGTGTTACTTAAACTTACTAATTCAAATAAACAGAATGTGGAAGGTAACTTATAAATAAATGCACCAGGATTCACCTTCAAAGAGAGTGGAATTTTGTCTGAAGATAGGTTCCAATAAAACAAAACCTATAGCGACTGTTTTTTTTAATGCCAGCAGTGTAAAGTGTAAAAAAAACATTTTTTTTAAATTGGTAAAGCCTTAATGTGTTTGTTCCTGTATTATCTTCCTCTTATGTTGTACTTTGAGGGGCTTAGGATTTTAATTTATTTTAGATATTCTCCAATATGTGTATAGTCGATCTTTTTACCCTCATTGAAAAACAAACACAAGGGAAAAATGTCTCCAAGAGACAAGTTTTAAACCTATCATAAGAAAATAAAACTAAACATTAAAAAATAATCTATGTTGATAATCATCTAACTCAGGGATGTGGAACCTGCTGCAAATATAATTTATGTATGGTAAGTCCTGATATAACATTGGATATTACAGTGTTGTTTGTTTACAACTTTGTTAATAGTCTGTGACCCTCTTTTTACATAATGTTGTCCCCGATTGTGATTGGCTACAGCGTTGTTTTTCAGCCAACTATACCGTGAATCAAGTTTTAATTGTTTGCCAACCACCCTTATTCCCTCCCTCTCTCAACCCTTTAGTCACTGTTGAGTGTGCTGTTGTAAGAAGCTTCTCCATCATTAGTGCGATGCACATATTTATAGATGATTTGTCTCGCTATACAGTAGTTTTTATCTATAAAGTTCAATATGAGGGGTAGAGGAGTGTGGATTTTGAGCCGTTCTCGTTCACACCCCTGAATTAAATGTTTTGTAGGTTTGTAAATATTTTGTACATTTTTTTGGGGGGGCGGGGGCTTTTAAACCTAACCTCTAACATTAACATTGATTATTATGGTAAAACTTAACTTTTATAGCATTGTTTTCTATAAAGTTGCATTATTTAGGAACTTAACTCAAAGTTATAACAAGACATGCTGTATCATAATCATTTATAAACTATATATTCTCTAACAGCATGTATTTAATTTAATTACAATTCAAAGTGTTATTTTATAAGCATACTGTTAACCGATTAATCACTCTTATTGATCATTTGATCACTATGACTACCTGTGGTTTTCTGCAATATCATATTTTCTCAAAATGTATTGTACTTGTAATGTGCAGCCTTAGAGTAATCTGTCAACTGACATTCAGCCTTCAAATGCTAAAAGGTTTCCCAACCCTGATCTAGCTATTTCTATATTTGTATTGCGAAGGATCATGGGACAAATACACTTATCCTAGCATTATATTTTAAAAAATGTACAGGAAAGGCGGATAGAAACATATCCACCTTTCCTGTATTTTCTTCCAAATATAATACAATTACCCCATTAAGTGAAAAGAGGTTTTTCTTATAGAAATTATTTTCTTTAGCATTTGAATTTCTGTGTATCTCAAGCAGATTCTTGTCTTTAACATTCGGTGAACATTTGACTAAATCTTTGCTCTAAATTTGTATTTGAATGAAAATTGTTTAGAAATGAAAAATAATCAACCTTCTCTGCCATTATTATGCTCATTCTAGATAGTCTCTAAAAGCACATATTTGCATGTTCATAGGACCTTTGCAAGTATATCCGGGGAGAGTTGAAGTCGGACACGGAACTAACCACCATCCAGACCATTGTGGGTTACGGCATCGAGCGAGAGGAGTTGCGGGATGAGATCCTGGTGCAGTGTATGAGGCAGGCCACCAACAACCCCAACCCCGAGGCTACCGAGAGGGTGTGGTTACTGCTGTGTCTCTGCATCGTTGCGTTCCAGCCCAGCAAACTGCTCTACAAGGTCAGTACTGTTTCTTAGCGAAAGGGGCTATAGGAGTATCTGTCTCTGTGTGATTCAATAGATTATTGCCAGTTGACTCACCTGATCTAATTTAAACACTATTTGTAATTAACTACTTACAAACCACATTGATGGGTATTTAGACTAAACGACTAGTTCATCTGGTCTGATTTGCCTGTGACGGAGCCTTAATCTAAGCCGGGTGTACTCGAGCATGTTTTTTCCTGAACAGTTTTACACTCGATCTCCACACAACCTTGACGGGTAGTAAAAGACAGTAAAAAAAAAAACACATGCACAAGTAACCACATAGGCTAAGACATGGCTTGAAATAGACTTGATTGCTGGAACGGAAGTCAAAGTTTGAATCTCAGTGGTGCGCACTGTGAGTGGTTACATTAGTTTCTGTTCATGTTAATGTGGGTGCACTTCCTCTAAACTACCTTCCTCATCTCAATCCCCCAGGTGAAGTTGTTAAAATTTAACAATTAAAAAAATAGCAAAGTTACCTTATTGGCTTGAATTAGGTATCCTCCCGGTTGTAGAGTGTAAGTGCGAGCTTATTGGTACTCTTGATAACTATCCCTGTATTGGCTAGTACTACATGCTTGTTGGTCTTACCTACAAATACAACCTTGAATCAGGCATTCATCAGTTGTCATGGCCATCTCGGCACTGTGTTGTTTTATTAAAGATCAATCATGTTGTAACTCACCAGCACTATATACAACCGGCCCTGTGGTATAGTGATCACCACACTTGGGATACCAACCTAGGGGTCCCGGGTTCTATTCCCAGTTGGTATCATGGAATTTTTTTTAGAAAGGGGAACTACCCCAATGATCACCAGGGTCTGGTTAGTTAGGCGTAAGCTAGTTTAAGAGTTTCTACAAGTTCCATACCCTCATATTCACCATTACCATCGCCACATTTAATAGGGACATGGAAAGAATGGACTATTAATACATTTGTGTGTCCCCTGGGAAAAGGTACATAAGTACTGGTTAATCATCTCATAAACTGGGCTATGAGTGGTATAACAAAGCCACACATAAATAAATAAATTGTATACAATAACCCCTTGAACTAAATTCTTCTCACATTTAGATAACATATGTAGCTTATAAGTAGTATTATTGAAAAATATTGAAAATTCACGTTAAGGCCTATTAATGAATTTTTTGTTATAATGTTGCCAACTATTAAAAAAAAGAGCTACACCTAAAAATACTAATCATCATCATAATCATCAACTGTTTCCAGCCTGTGGCTAGGTCAGTCTAGTAAAATGCCTCTATCTTCCTCTATCCTTCCACCATTATTCCTCCTTTAATGTCTTCTATTCTTCTTCTCTCACTTGAACACTTTCTGTTATCTGCTCCTCCCATCTCTTTCTCAGCCTTCCTTGCAGGCTTTTTCCTACACACTTCATTCTTCATTACTAACATTTTCTTTGGCATCCTCTCTTTTTCTATCCTCATTACATGCCCATACCATCTCAATCTTGCTTCCTCTTGTATCTCATGTACTCCCTGTACCCCTACTCTTTCTTGGATAATATCATTCCTTATCTTGTTTCTTCTCATGACAGCTAACATGCTCCTCACAATCTTCATTTCCTTGGCCTGCACTTTCCTAGTCTCTTTTACATTCATTGTCCGTGTTTCTACTGCATATGTGACAATGAATACAAAGTACGCCCTGTACAACACTTCCTAACATTTCAAGGGCACTTCTCTTCTCCATAGCAGGTTTATAGCTTACACACCTATAGAATAACATTCCCTGCAGTTATATTTTTCTTTGTAACTATCATCACTTCATACTTCGCCATGGTAGATTTCATTCTACACACTTCCACTCCTTCATTCTTTTATGTAGCTATTCCTGTACTTCCTCTTCCATCTTCTTCCATACCATTTAGGGTCTGATTGTTAAGTTGTTTTTAAATAATTATGTTAGTGCTGAGCCACCAAAAGGTGGTATTATAGCTCTAAAAACAAATTCCAATTTTAAAAATCTTGATTTTGTTATTTTTAACTCTTATCCTAGAATCTTGAAAATTCTTAAAGATTTGAGGATCCTATTCATTTCATGGGATACCAAGAAAATGATGGGAGGATCAGATAATGGCAAGTGTGTAAATTAGAGGAGAAGAATGGTAGAAGGAACTAAGAAACCAGAGGGGTTTTACTAAACTGTCCCAGCCACATGCTGGAAACAGTGTATGATGATGCTGATTCATTTTATGTGTAAGATATCTACTGTTGGATCCATAAAAAATCGTATTTAGTTGGAATTAATCAATAAAATGCCTAATAATTGTAGGTACTAATTTAAACCATTGTATTTAAAAATAGAGGAAAATTGAATCTATTTTATTTTGCAAAGTTTGTGCAAGAGAAAAGAATGTGTACCAATTAAATATAAAAATTAAAGCGTGTTTCATCCCCAGCTGTCCATTTGTACCAATTAGTGTTTTTTTTTCAGTATTTTGTATGCTTCCTACGTAAGAATCTCCAGCTAGAAGGCAAGTTGCGTCAGTATGTGCAGTGGTGCATGGACAACTGTAAAAACACCAAGGTGTCCTGCCGGCAGTATCCTCCGTCGTCTGTTGAGATCGCTGTGAGTCACTACCATCATGGCAGGTCTCAAAGATTGGTTCAGTCCATTATGAACAACTTATTGTAACTATTTTTTACTATCATGTTACTGAACCTTAGTCTCAGTTGTAAGTTTGTTCTTTTCTTTGTAAAAAAAATAATACAAGACTGAAAACAAGTAGGATCATTTATTCATTTTTGAATAATTTTGGTTTAAACAATGTAAGTGATATAAATTACTTTTATCTAGTATATAAAAAAATAATTCGAACAGCTATTTTTTTAAAGACTACTCATTGGTTCGTGAATAAAGACTACCGTGGCCCCATGGCTTCTTTGGTGCTGACTGACAGCTCACAGCTTACAGTTGAAAGCTTTGAAAAGTTACCAGACCAAATTATGTAACCCTACGCCAAACCATATGATCTGCAAAAACATGTGTTTAGCAGCTGTCCCTTCTGATGGTCAAGATTTAGGTATATACCTAAATGTTGACTGTCAGAAGTCAGCTGTGAGCTGTCAGTCAGCACCAAAGAAGCCGTGGGGCTACTTTAATAATATGTACTAAAATAATTAAAAAGAAGTTTTATTTAAAACCCTAGAACTTACATTTTTTCATAGATTAACTTATTATAGTTTTCCAATGTCTAGTAAATTTTACAGAAATTAAAATTTGAAGGAAATGTTATTCTACATTATTAATAGATTAACATAATAATTGTATGAAAGATGATGTATTTAATAATGAGCTCCCATGCCTTGGTCAAGACCTAGGTTTTTTACCTCACCATATTGACAACCCAGCTCTGATAACTTTGCCTGTTTTTAAATCATGATTAGCTCAAAATGTTTTAGTACATACATAGTATAAAAATTAGATGTAGCACAAGGGATTCTGAATTCTCTATGATTGTGATCTCAGGGGTTAATAACATTTAGCTTGCATTAAGAACCCTAACTAACAAAAGCTATAAATCTGTTTGTACGTTTATTTTGATATTACTTAAAAAGTAATTAAGGCAGTACCACAATCCCTGCTATGGCCTTGATGCTCTTAGTATTATTTTTTTACATGGTAAACTAAATTAAAATAGCTTTATAATACTTATATATTCCAGGCCATGCGCCGCTTGGGTACCATTGTGTGCCGGTTCTTCTTTCTGGACGGCCGCACCAAGGCCATCGATGTCCACCCAACGGACACAGCGAGTGACGCAGCCTGTAAACTAGCAGAAAAGCTGGGCCTTAGGAACCTAGAAGGCTGGGCCATCTATCAGAGCCGGCCCGATGGGGAGGAGCATGTCAGGGCTCACGACTATCTCTATGATGTTATTGCTGCCTGGGAGCTGTAAGTTGGAGTGTTTGTTTCAGTGTAGTGGACAACTTCCTGTGGATGCAGATGTCTGTTAAAAACACGAGGACAGAACAGAAACGTGGTCACATGACAAACGTTAAACCAAACACAAGACTTCTTTGTGAATTTAAATAGTTTCAGATTTGTCCATTTTAAATAATTTTGATCTTATTATAGTAACCAATCAGCTTAAATATAATTTTATACCTATGTGATGCCATCAAGGGCATAGAAATATTGGGGTGCAGGGGGTCTGGACCCCCCTGGGATTTGTTGGATACCCCCTTAAATGGGGGTCCACAAATACATTTAAAGACAAAAGTTACTCTTACTACAGTTTTAATTGTATATGTCGTCCACCAAATATTAGTTAATGGCGATTTTAATATTCACCTTCAAGATACACCTTGTAAAACTTCCAACTGTAGAATTGGCTCTATCAACATATCAAATACTACTGTACTTCTTTTCTCCTACATTCATATGGTATTGAAAAACAAAGGACGCTTCTTGGAATAAGCCGCGTAAGTGGGGTCCAAGAAAATGAGGTAAACATTTTTGCTATCACCTGTAAGATCCTACTTGAGTAATCGCCCTAAGAAAAGAACAGTTTAAATAACAGAACTGTCAGAAGTGAAGTTTGTAGCTTATGAAGGTAGGTTTACTACCCTTCCCCAACCCACTATCTCAACATACCTACTTATTCAAAACATTATTTGCTAACTATGAAAAGTTTGAAAGAAAGGATTGGGGGGAAAGGGGATTCATACCCCCTAGAAAAATAAGCTTTCTGAGCCCTTGGACACCATCACTATACACAACAAATTAATATGATTATAATAACCTAAAATATTAATTCTCTCAAAAACAATTTTTTTTTGCAATCATGTGATGGCAGTTGATGTTGCAAATTGTTATGGGTCAATAGACATTTATTGTTATACCCCATAAACCAGTGACAAATATATTTAACTGATCTGTCACAGGATACAAACTAGGTACTGTAGATTGTTTTGGTAGTTTTTAAATTCTTCAATTCATATTCATTTTAGGGATGGGTGTGGGCCCTTGTGCTCCGCCTGCCCCCATCCCTCCAGCCCCCCTTTCACGATTGATCCCTACTCAAACACCTAGTGGAAATTTCAAATTTTTGTGCCATTATTTACAACAGTGCATTAACATGTCAACAAAACATAATACATTCCCAATATTCTCTCAGAAAAATAATTGTGTGCATGTGTAAATTACACCCTTATTCCCATTCCTGATGCATTTAAAGTGGGTTCACACAAGAAATGTATGTTACAGGAAGCAATGTAAATTAGGGACAACATCTTCGTTCCCCACACTGAGTAGGCAAAGGAATAGTGCCACTCTGGGTAGCGGTGAAAATAGGTTCATCTTTAAAAGGAGACTGTTTCGGACGACTAGAGAACTTTCTCAGGATCCTGTTGAAGTCAACATGCTGTATGCGCAGGCTGTATACAGTGTTGTCAAAGTAAATATACTTTTTTTATTACTTTATTTTAACTAGCATATATAACACAGGTGGCACATAACCATTGCTCTAATAAAATTAGGAAGGCAATTTTAATCCCAATCTAATAACTGACCCTTCATTCAATGGCAACCAAGTACATTGTAATTCTTAATGCTTGAGAGCGGCGATTTTCAACCTTTTTCAACTCACGGCACACTAAACAAGGTACTTAAATTGCCACAGCACACCTTAAGTTTTTTAAAGAGAGATTTATAATCAAAAAAAGTATTAATGTTAATCGTGATATTTAAAAGGCTTGTTTTTGAAATTTATGTTAGTATTTTTTTCTATTCCAATGAAGTATCACTAAAAAAGATGTGAGTTGTACGAAAATATCCATTGACGTGTTCCATTGGCCTCAAAAAAGTGTCCCTTCCTCTCTATAACTATCACACATCATATTTTGTCTCAATGAGATAATGAAAAATATTGTTTTTACTAAAATAGTTTGCTATATAAGGAAAAATCGTATTACTACAATAATATTTTCTATTTATAGTAAATTTAAAGAGGTAAGACTTTTTATAAATATAAACATGACTATATATGAAAAGTATTTGCTTTCATCAAAATATCAGTGGGAAACGTATGCTGGTTGCTTCATGATGTCCCTTGTCAGATGGTTGACAAGCATAATCTTAAGTCCTCATCCAGTGTTTGAAGCCGCGACCTGTTCTTGCTCTTTATTATGTTCATAGCAGAGAAACCATATCCGCGCATATACAAAGTTGAGAAAGGAAGGAGTGCTTCAGTCGCTTTCTTTGTAATGATGAGGTACTCTGGTCGAAGAAACAACCAGAATGAGGTCAAATCTGTTGATGAGTGCTTAAGTTTCAGTCCTCTTTCAGTTCAGATTGTAGTCTATTGTTCAATCTGGCAGGATTTATCAGCTTTAAGCCTTTTAAAATACCTGATTGGTTTCTCGTATGAATGTGAATGCTTTGTGTAAAGGTGTCTTTTCAGCTTACTTGGCTTGGTTTGCAAGTTTATCAACACAAACAACACATTCAGGAGGTGGGTTCTATTCTCCAGATGAAATGAATCCAAAGGATAAATAGTTTTCATTATATTGGCGCACGAAGTTTTTATAACTAACAGTAACTGGACTAGTATGTGTGATACTACAAGAACTAGTGCCAACCACACTTGACTTAGTGTTTTCATCCAACCTATGTTTTTTGATTAAAAATGTGTTCATGTCTAATAGGTTCTAAAAAATAAAACAAAAATATAAATATCAAAATAACTAAAACAAACTATAAATAACAAACAAAAATGCATTAATACAAATTCACAAGGAATAACACACAATCCGAACAGCAGTTTACTGAAGACTGACAACGTTTGTTTTACAAGGATTAAAGGTGGGGTGGTAAAAGTACATTGTAGAGATATTTAGAGAACAATAGGGAAGTAAGTTCTTGGAATTTTACCATTGTAGCTTTACATGGTTTTTTTTCTTACCTGTCCTCTAAGAAAACTATACAGTTCTAAAATTTACTGCAATAACTTTATCCTATTTCTCAATTTTTTTACTCAATTTTTCTACCTTTATTAAAAAGCTCTCGGCACACCTTCTGACACTTTGCAGCACACCGGTTGAAAACGCTGCTTTAGAGTGTTCATTCACAAACGTGAAAGCACCATGTTTGTGATTATTATATGTTTTATATTTCCATATTAAATTGAAGCAGCTACTTAAGTTTTATAGGGAAGCTATACTTGATAGTTTTATGTTTCAGTGTGATGATTTTCCCGTGAGTGAGAAAGTCTCCTTGCAGTTGGCAGGATTGCAGGCACAAGTGGCGCTGGGCGACCCCAAGGACAAGTTAGACTACTACTCGGATGTGGACAGTTATCTACCCCAAAGGATCAGCAGAACACGCTCCGAGGAGCAATGGGTATTTTTTTTTAGCATCGCGTCTTACTACTTGATCAAATTATACGCTATGTACTAACTACACTAATAGGTTAGGGATTAGGATGGCTTAACTCGGAGGAAATGCTCTCGCATTTGCGTGGAGGGAGAGTGGAAAACCATTTAAGAAAAAACTCTGTGTACCTGACCAGAATAAAACTTTGATCTCCCCATCTTTGGCATTCTAGTCTAACATGAGAGTGGCACATTAGACCATGCCGCCACCAAAGCAGGTAATGTGTATATTGAGTTTCATTGAACATGGTGCAACTGTGAGATGAATATCCACAGAGCTGCAGTTGTGTTTGAGCTGTATTGCACCAATGAGAAAGTTGGGATTCAAACCCTTGCTAAATGCGTTGGTGGGTATGTGGACAAAAGTTAAGCCCAACTTGTCTGATTTTATGCTGGTGAAGAAGTTGAGGTTTGGACTCCATCTGGGTGTATTAAGTGTTCTTATTTCTAAATGGTTCCCTATTCTCCTGCCACACAAATTTAGGTGTATTAACTTTAAATTCTATTATTATTTTTATCTCAGGACGATAATTAATAAGATACCTGACAAATAAATAAAAAAGCAAAGTCATGCTTTCTGCAATGCTATTCACCTACTCATCCAAAATTGATATCTACTTTGTGCAGGTACCCATTGTTGCTCAAGCTCACCGCCAGTATGGTACAGGTCGCTCGGAACTTACAGCCAAGGTGCTCTACCTCTCCTGTGTCATGCAGTATCCACTTTATGGCACAACTATGTTCCATGTCACTTACAGAGGATACTGGTCATATGGTAAGTGTTAAATACACAAATTTATATTTTAAATACTCAAAAAAACTACGATAAAAATAAATCATTTATAAGAAGAAGAAAAAAAAACTATACTTAAACCCTACTTTAGTGGACACTAAGACCTTATAGCAAGCTCATCTAGTCTAGTATATCGATGGAAAGAGCTTGGGGTTTGAATCCTGGATGGATTAACTGGTGGAGATTTTTGTATATGATTTTGCTTTCTCCCTTCACAAAAATGTGAGTACATTTTATAAAAGTGTACAACATTCTCATATCCCAACACTATTAGTATAAATATGTGAATATCTCGGATGGGTAGAAAGCACTGTTTTAACACCACGACTTACAACCCATTTGGGTTAAACACTTATGTACTAATTACACTAATCGTTTTAGGGCTGATGAAGGTTATATTTATAGAAAGTGTACCCACATTCACCCAACCAAGATTTAAACCTTGATCTCCCCGTCATTGTCACTCTAGTCTACTGCGAGAGTAGCGCTTTAGTCCATTGGCCACTGAAGTGGGTTGTAACCCTGTTAATCTTATTGCAGGCAATAGTCTAATCCTGGGTGTGAACTGTGACGGTCTGATGCTGATTAAACCCGACGACAAGTTTGTGCTGTACGAGTATCGGTATCAGGACGTTGAGTCCATCTTCCTGGATCCCAGTGACAGTTTCATCACTGTGAACCTGATGCGCCAGCAGCCAGACAACAGCCACAAGTGTTTTGTTTTTGAGACGCCTCAGAAGAATGAGATTGGCTCTCTCATCATCAGCTACTGTCCGGCTTTGGCTGGCTGGATTACTGAGAGTGAGGCTCCTATCAGGAAGGTAGGACTTAAATTAAAGAATTGTTTTCACCATTTCCATATTTTAAGATTTTTAAAGTTGCATTTTATAGGATAAAAGCTGTTTCATAAGAGGCAACTATTTCCTGTCAACTTTCGCCGTCAACTATCACTGAGCCCTTTCACACGAGGCAACTATTGTTCAGCAACAATCGCCGGTCAACTATTACCCTGTAACAGAAAAATTAGTATCAACATAACCAGAGTACACGAAAAAATATGTCCATTCTGATTATAGATTCGCGGTTATTTTATGAGCATCAGTATATTAGTGAGCGGTTGGAAAAGGTTTCTTCTAAACTAGTTAGGAAGATTAAATTACGATAAATTATTAGAGTATTTTCGGACGTCATTGACAGTGGCGGCTCGTGTATAGGCACTGTGGAACTGCAGCACCCCCTATTTCCACTTGACATTATCAATAACATTTAATATAATCAGTCCTTTTTTCTTTAATTCTTTCTTTATTTTTGTAATACAATATATATTCCTTAAGCTTAATGTCAGTATTTCAGTAGCCATCCCCCAGTTTATGAAAAATATACAAAAATCTTTTTATGGAACTGTGCGCTTCACAGTGCCAGTGACATGGTGTTTGACTGTTGGGCGCATGCACACATAGAACAGGGGTGGGGAGGAAGGCGTGACAGCTAGGAAGCGAGAACACTGTTGCTCTCGCAGTGCCGGCTCTGGCGCGATGGTGGAAGGAAGTTTTTTTTACTTGGCGTGTGTTGTGCTTAAAAACCATGACCATATTCTTGAATTTGATAAAGTCTAGAAGAGTGTAGAATTAGATTATTATTCTGCTTCCAGCTATTCTATTTGATTAAGTTTTTTTTTTATTATTTAACAGAGAACTTAAACATTGCCTTGCATCCCCAAGAAATAAGTTCTGTGACTCTAAGTGAACTTCAACAGCTTAATTTTTCACAGTTATCTCTCCATGAGAAAGTTAGAGTTAAGAAAAGCTGTTGTTCAACACCTGATATTCTAATATCTCAGCCAGGCAAAAGCAACAACAAGAAATATATTCGTAGCTTTTATTCTGACTGGTACCAACGGAAAAGTTGGCTTTGCGGCTGTGAAGTAAAAAAATGCACTGTTTTGCTTCCCATGTTAACAGCACCCCCACTAATTTTAGCTACGAGCCGCCACTTGTTATTGATGTCTTTTGATGAACTTCTCGGAAATATGAGAGAAGACATTCTGAAGGCAGATACATACCAAATGTAGTCTTTTGTCAAAGTCCGGAACAAATCTCCTGATGATGCCTTCCCAAGCCAACCTGTTTACTATCCTGTTTGAGTAATCATCCGCTCATAAATTCCAAATAGCCGGTCGTTGTTCCACTTCAGATCTAAATTCATCACTGTTTAACAATCCTGGTAAACTAATCTTAAAATCACTGCACAAGATTTGACTATAAAGTCTGATGATAGATAACCGGATAACCTTCTGTATCACGAATAAATTTAAACAGGTGCTTGGAGGTTGGCATCACTTGGGATACTAGCCAGCGATTGTTGTCCTGTGTGAATGACATAATATAAATACGTGATTAATCAAGCAGTTTCTGGGTGGACAATAATTGTCCTGAGGGGCAACTTGTGAGCGACTGTTGATGGGGTGGGCGGGTACCCGTCATTTGGCCTAAAGTCATTTGGCCTAAAGTGTAGGCTAAATGCCTTTAGGCCAACTGCCTTTAGGCTAA
>CABFOW010002835.1:58119-83178 GCA_902141385.1 Timema californicum | reverse complement strand
AACAACCTCACCTGGCAACTAGACCTTTGCTAGGTATACTATCATAGGAACAACCTCACCTGGCAACTAGACCTTTGCTAGAACTAGACCTTTGCTAGATATACTTCCATAGGAACAACCTCACCTGGCAACTAGACCTTTGCAAGAACTAGACCTTTGCTAGATATACTTTCATAGGGGATTGGGGGTCCGGGGCTCAACCCTCGGTCCCGGCACAGATTTATCTGATTGACAAACCCTTCCTTCACCAATGACAAGGCGTGCATTAATCACAACTTGTGAATGTGAGGAATGCCAGGCCTCCAACATGGTTCGGATCCCACGTTAAACTGTAGGTCCTCCATTTCATCTTACATTCCCCCTACCATTGCACACTAGCATTAAGTGCGTATAGCTCGAATGGGTAGTAAGATGTGCTACTAATAATAATAGTAATACATATTTGCCTGGAATAAGGATGGGTATCACATTCATGTAAACCAAACTATCCTTGCGGTCAAGCTGTTCTGTGTTTATACTATTTATAAATCCACAAGGTAATACCCACCTATTTGACGCTAAGCTTTCATCAGCACCTGCGATTTGGTCTGAGCTTTCTGTAAAAAGTAATCAACGCCTACATTCAGTATGGCACGGTTTGTAATGGTATTATTATCGACACAGGCGGCAAAGTGGAAGTTAGCTCTGGAAATCTGTTTAACTGATCCTTTTAGCCACATTCATAGCTAGAGGAATACTTTCTGTTGGCTGGGCATTTGACTAGGGCTGTGTGCTTTCAAAGGGAATTGAATTTTTAAGCCGGAAACAAATCCTTTACAAACTTACAAGCAATATATTTTAAAACAGAGATAAATAATTGACAAATTATTAAAGAAAATACAGTTCGTTCTCCACGATAAGATCATCGTGAATTAAGGATTATATTTTTATAATACAAATATATAGTTTTTAATTTGGAGTCAAGAAACTACGAACTTATATTTAACAATAATAACACCATCTTAACTGGTAACTGCTTCCATCTCAAAATGAAGGTGTTAAATCGATTGTCGGTAAGAAACACACAATCCATTGAGATAAATCTGTTAAAATTGTAGCATTGATTATAGCTTTTTATTCAATTCTGTCACTGCTTGGCAGTTCCATTAGATACGTCTTGTTTGGTATCAAAGTAACCAAAACACTTTATTATCCGGCCTATGTTTAAGTTTAACCGGTGTGATGGTATTCCTAAGAACATCAAACTGTTTAAAAACTTTACTGGATAGTTGAGTTTTTCCCGCTAGTCCTTGCTGTCGATTTAGTTCACAACAATGTTACAATGGACATCTCCTGATAAAATAATAAGTACCTCCTCATTTATTTGTGCAGTTTCGTCACTTCACGTAAACATTATGGCCATTCGAAATATCAGTTGGGATCAACTAATTTCCAAATGTTTCGTGAATCAACTAGACAGACATCTGTCAATATTTCTTCTGTTTCCTTTTATAATATTTTCTCAGGTTGTATTTTTCCAGTTCTCTATCGTCCAGTTGCATTAGCCAATAACTGAAGCTACTGTCGGTTGTCCGTACGTTATTGTTTAAATAGATAATTTTTAAAATCTTCCACCGCTGAGAGTATTTAACACTTGTGTAAACCATTACCGTCTTATATACGTGTGGAATAATGGTTATATATTAGCTGATATCATCCCCCAACAATAAAACATTGATCACAAATGGGATCATTGAACATATATTACTCTGCAACAAATATTTGACTTCATCTATTGCATGGCTCAGAGCCATGGTTGGCTCATCCCGTATTATCAGTTTGGTCCTGAGGAAATTTGCGTAATTCAACGTCATACAAAAGCAACTACTTTTCTTCATTTAGCGTCAAGTACATGCTTCTGCGAACTTGGTCTTCCGTTTTCATGCCAGAAATATCTTGGATGATTTCCAGAAGGGGAAGGCTTCGTCTAGTTAAAGTCCTCCATTTTTCTACCTTTTAGGATTAGTAGACTTTGGAAAACTTGGAAGGTCAAATTTTCACAACCAAAAATTCAGGGAGTATGACTATAATGTTTTCTGGCAAAGTACTTCTTGAAGATATCAAAGATATCACAGTGTGCCCACTAGCCCTATGCAGGTCTAGGGCTACAGGGAGCACATATTATGATTGAAAAGAACATAGTTTAAACAACATATAGATTTATTCATAGCAAAAACAATAGTTAAGAAAGTAATGGTTTACAATAATGTAGTTGGAAATACGTATGAAGTTTGATCCAAACTGTTAGACTTGAGAATTGAGACTGTGGCTATAAGGGCTGTGCAGTCGCCAGGCCACAGGTAGAAGTATTTCTAAAAAGGAGAACAATTAGATAACTACTAATTGAAAAATATAGAACAAGATATACATGTAACTTTTAATCAGTTTTGCTTGATTGGGCCTTCAAAATTGTATCCGTTAAACATTTCGGATAACAAGCTGTTGATAACAGCAGTCGATGGGTAAGAAACAGGTGTCAACAAAAGCACTAAGCCTGGTCACATTCCCCTTTGGTACTGCCAGGGCATTCAATAGTACATACAATTCTAACAGCAAGCGCATTAAGAACACTACAAACAATAGGAATCGATCGAAAGGCAAAAATGAAAGAGTATTATTTGCGTGGACTCCACTATGACTCTAGATCAGTTCCCTGAGTTGCGCACCGAAACTAATACTGTACGTGAAGCGTGACAACTTGACCAACCCGAAATATCTGATTTCTATTAACTGAATTGTAATAAGGTAAACAAAACAGACAACCTGGGGGTAGCCATCCATAAATTGAACTGATGCTCCCGACGTACAAGGCGTCATGACAAACTTGGATTCAAAAATAGATAAAAGGAACTAGTGGAAGCTTATAAGTCCCTAACTAAAACATTATAACTTTCTACGCCAGAGGTTCATAATATAAAGACAGAAAGATATATATGTATATATATCAACATAGTCTACAGGAATGAATTACAATATTAGAAAAACAAGCAATAAAGAGACTCGTCCCGTATTCTGAAGGACAAGATATATAATCAATGAAATAAAGCTTTGAATCAGCAGTCAACAAGACTTGAAGTTGATTAACTGTCAACTAGACATGCTATCAATTCGAAAGAAAATCGTCTCCGACATTATACAAGAAACTAAAAGGGTGCAAACAGATATAGCTCATCTTTATAACAAAAATTAGATTCTAAGTCATAAGGACTCGTCGATTACCTTACAATACTTAATATTATTATTATTATTATTAGCACCGCGTCTTACTACCCGTTCGGGTTATACGCACTTACGCTAATGTGTAATGGTAGGGTGATTGTGAGATGAAATGAAGGACCTACAGCTTAACGTGGAATCCGAACCACGGTGGAGACCTGGCATAATACTTAATAAATCGAAGTCTTTGGTTCCATTCATAGTTGCGGTGAATCCCACGGCCTAGACTTCGTAGGTGGTATTGAAACGCGTCATCTTGACTAAGTTGGTGGTGCATCAGACGCCTCAGTCTTCATGGTCAACGTGACGATGCTGGAGTCCTTCTTTCAATGCAGGGATACAGTAAACTGGCTATAATGTGAACCGGGACGATGGTCCTTATATAGTTCCCAACCTGATACGAAATAAAGAAAGCGGAAAGGATGATAAAAACAAGAACATAGAAATAAGAGATGCAGATGAAGGTGGTGAGAAAGAGAATTTAACAAGAAAAAACCACTTGCGGGGAAAAGGAAGGAACAAGTTTCCTTGGTTTACCACCAGGGTCGTTGATGAGCAGTAGGTCTTTGCGTCGATGCCCGTATGAATTTCTTCTCTTCAACAGATCTAGTTATGATAGCACGTGTGGCGGCCATCATTGAATAGTTTTGTGCTTCACATGCGGGACAAATGAATCTATTGACATCTTGAAGAGGTGAGTAAACACCAAAGCATATTATATTCAAATATATCTGTTTTAATTATGTTATTTAGGATCCGTTATTATTTTTATAAGAATTTGTGATATAGATGTATATTACTAGATTTTCTTGTCAACAGCATGGCAAGCGTATATGAATTCATCCGACATCATCCAATGGTAAAAGCAATGCGTTAAATTATTTTATTCATAACTATGATAATATTAATCCTCTTCTTTGATATCTACTCCAGTATTTATCAAAAGACAATATTTTTGGCCAACCACGTGTTTGAATGTAGGGAGAAACGTAATTTTATTAGACTGCATTTTCGGTGTAGACTCAATTAAATATGTAAATATAGTTTCTTTCTTGTATAAATCATTAAACTATTGAACTTTTTAATTGTAGAGGTCCAATCTATCTGATTGACATGCTACAACAGCTTCTTAGGCTCGGTACTGAACAGCTACATAACTAAAGATAAATATATGGCTGATAGTCTATGACAGTTTCAATCAAACAGCTACTTTCTGTAAATGTATCTTCCCACACTATTTCAATTTCAAGATGCCGTTTAGTAACTTAGAGTAGTAATAGATTAGTCTGAATACACGTGTATGTAAATGTAATCTTAAATTAAATAACTATGTTGAACATTTAACGTTCAATTTCATTTGCTTTTATGAATACAAAACAACAAACAAAAATATGAAAATGGGTTACTGAATTATAATTTGCAATTTATTTTTGGATCTAAGATTGGAATGTCCATCCTTGTTTCTCCTTGCTTTTGAAGTGTAGATAACATGTCGATGAATTAAAATGATTAAACTAATAACCTGCTTATTTTTTGCATTTAAAAAAAAATCAGTTTTCAAGTTTGAAAGCCTTACGCACCTCTTGATTAACTCCGCCACAATTTAATTTAGTTTAAGTTTTTTAGCTCATTGAGAATTATCGGGACAGATATATATATACTCAAAAGGATACATACCCCTTTAGACTTGTATTAATATAGATGTAAAGTGGCCGTGTTGGCTTACTAAAATATATAATATTTCTTACAAATTAAAGCATAGCTAAAAATATAAGCAAGGCTAAGATAACTCCCAACTCCGGAATGGAGCGCTATTCAAAAACTGTAACGTTGGAACCTCGTCCTAGCTAATTGAGACCGAAACTGGTTCGGATTAGTTCGGACTAACTGGGAGAAGAGGGAATGGTCTATGGTCCTTGAAGAGACTGAGTATTTTAACAAGTTTTAAATTACAATTGAATGAGTATTAAAAATATTACTATAATTTAACTGATGTAGAATATGTATTATGTACTGTACAGTGGTTTATATTTACAGCATGTCTCTTTATAGTACTGTAGTTATTTTAAGTTATAGGAAAATATATGGTGTTGATTGTAAATATTAATACTTTTTAACCACTTTTTATTAATATTTTCTTTTAACTTTAAGTTTGATATGAATAAAGTGTATTTAAGCTCACTAGGTTTTCGCTCCACAGACCCCCAATCCTCTTTTTCTAAAGGGTTTTTATTGTGGTCTGTTTTAATTTAATTTTTATAAGCGTTAAAAGTTGAAAGGTGCTGTTATTATAGCATCTTTAAATTATTTCAGCTTTCTAGGATTCAACTTGTGATTTTAATCAGAAATTTTTATTTGCTATCTTAAATTTTTCAAGTTTCAGATATTTATGGTATGTTCGATAGCGTCCATACCAAATTTGATCTCTTCCGAACTCAATTTGCAGGTTTCGTCTACTATTTTGAATCCTACAAATTGTATTTCCAATATTCAGAATTTTTTTCATAAATATAGCATATTCAATAAATTAGATACCAAATTTAAACTTTCTAAAGCTCAATTTAAACGTGTTGTTCATAATTTTGGACCTGCCATATTGAATTTTTGTTCATAGAGATGTAAGATATGATAGCTGATATCAACTTTCCAGGATATTGGTGAGAGAATGAGCCTGGACCAGTACATCTACGTGCTAGTGTTTACGACTGCAACATGTAGGAGCGCCGTTTTATCTTTGAGGGGTATCTCAGTTTTAAACTCTGCATCCATACAAGTGGGGGTGCATTTATTTGGAATTAATTGTTTCCTTATAATCCATAGATTATATCGGTAAGTTGGTTGTAGTTAGTAGTGGAATTAAAACTTTTTAATTTCAAAGGCCACTGAATTGTTCATCTTTATTCGTGACCACTGCTCCCTAGCGGGAATCTAGCGTACTAACCCAACTAGGAAGAGTAAACATTGTTGGACACGGTGAAGTTGGTAGTCCCGTTTCTCAGCGTGTTTTACAGTGCGGGTAGACGAAACTACCCGGAGCAACCCCTTTGGTTACAAGAGGCCTCCAGGGGAAACAGAACCCAACCACTGAGATTACGAGTTTAAGCCAGGATTTGGGAGAACTAGAGGGAAAAAACGGAGGCTTAAAAATAGATGCTTACGAGTGCAAATACACACACACACACACACATACACCGACAAAAGAACAACAAATAAGTTCCGGAAGTGGAGTAGCGAGGTATGACCGAGTAAAGAGGATATACAGCAGAAACTAAAAGAGAAGAGGAAAGGTGTTTTTTAAATACAGCTTTTATCGCTGGTGGCCATGTTCATAAGGAGTCTTCTCGGGCAGTGGATTTACCACGGTTGGTGAAGTATGGCGAGGGAGGGAGGGGGGATGAAGGCAGTGGAACTGATTTAGACTTTGTGATTAATGAAGGTTTTATCGACTTAAACACAAAGCAAAGAAAACCTGTTTGAAATAATTGCTCCAGTTGAGAGAAATTCAAGTTTAAACGTAATAGCAATACTTAAAATAATAATTAATACTAAGAATATATCCAAATCAATAATATTTGAAAACTTACAACTTACTCCTTCATAAGCTGTAAAAATATGGACTATAGAGTAGTTGTGATTTGGTATGGTTTACCGTTCATGCGAAGGTCTATATTTGATTCTCAATTTGATATTCTGATATGTTCTTTTCCTAAAAAAAATTCCAAATCGCTTCCCAATACATTTTGAAAGTTCCCACCAAAATGTAAACACTTGATTTGATTTCATCCCTTGGATGACAATACGCATTAGCGTGTAGCCCGATCGGATAGTAGAACGTGGTGCTGGGACAGCTATTGTTGGAATTTGAGAGAAAAAAAAGTAATTATTATTATTATTATTATTATTATTATTAGCACCGCGTCTTACTACCCGTTCGGGTTATACGCACTTACTCTAATGTGTGTTACAAGAGGCCTCCAGGGGAAACAGAACCCAACCACTGAGATTACGAGTTTAAGCCAGGATTTGGGAGAACTAGAGGGAAAAAACGGAGGCTTAAAAATAGATGCTTACGAGTGCAAATACACACACACACACACACATACACCGACAAAAGAACAACAAATAAGTTCCGGAAGTGGAGTAGCGAGGTATGACCGAGTAAAGAGGATATACAGCAGAAACTAAAAGAGAAGAGGAAAGGTGTTTTTTAAATACAGCTTTTATCGCTGGTGGCCATGTTCATAAGGAGTCTTCTCGGGCAGTGGATTTACCACGGTTGGTGAAGTATGGCGAGGGAGGGAGGGGGGATGAAGGCAGTGGAACTGATTTAGACTTTGTGATTAATGAAGGTTTTATCGACTTAAACACAAAGCAAAGAAAACCTGTTTGAAATAATTGCTCCAGTTGAGAGAAATTCAAGTTTAAACGTAATAGCAATACTTAAAATAATAATTAATACTAAGAATATATCCAAATCAATAATATTTGAAAACTTACAACTTACTCCTTCATAAGCTGTAAAAATATGGACTATAGAGTAGTTGTGATTTGGTATGGTTTACCGTTCATGCGAAGGTCTATATTTGATTCTCAATTTGATATTCTGATATGTTCTTTTCCTAAAAAAAATTCCAAATCGCTTCCCAATACATTTTGAAAGTTCCCACCAAAATGTAAACACTTGATTTGATTTCATCCCTTGGATGACAATACGCATTAGCGTGTAGCCCGATCGGATAGTAGAACGTGGTGCTGGGACAGCTATTGTTGGAATTTGAGAGAAAAAAAAGTAATTATTATTATTATTATTATTATTATTATTAGCACCGCGTCTTACTACCCGTTCGGGTTATACGCACTTACTCTAATGTGCAATGGTAGGGTGATTGTGAGATGAAATGGAGGACCTACAGTTTAACGTGGGATACGAACCACGGTGGAGGCCTGGCATTTCCCACATTCACAAGATGTCTTGTCAGAGGTGAAGGAAGGGTTTGGTAAACAGATACATTTTTGCCGGGACCTGGGATTGAACCCCGGCCGCCAGCATAGAAGTCTGATACCTTACCCCTAGACCACCAGGTCACCCAAAAAAGTATTTAACAAGTCTTGTGATCTGCAACAGTCACTTGACCATGTATGTTGTAACCTTCCTAATATTTTTTTGACTCATATTTGTTTATTCATTGCTGTATCTCGGTGGACAATTGTAATAGATATTGAAAATGGCCCTTAAGTTGAGTTTAGGGGGACTATTTTCGATATTGTTCAAGGGATAACTACAATAATTAATATACCTTTACATGTGTTTCATTTGTGTACTGTAGAAATCGACTAAATCGTTCATCTACAAGTAGAGCTGGCGAAAGCCAAATCTCTTATTACCAGACAGGCGGAATACATAGTAAGACTTAGCCATCACCCGTCGTAGGGAAGTCCCCATTTTGACTACATCGTCACGTCATATTGTGAAGACCAAAAGACACATATACCGTTGCAAATGTTGCAACAAGGGTTCCAGTGGAAACAGCTATATCCAGAAAACCATCATAAGCTCAGGAGGGGCTAAGCTCGAGTTGCTTCCGAATGGGGGTTCAGCAGCCCCCTCCAACAGCATGGATCTTAACAGGGGTGCAATGCCCCCCTCATCCAATGATTGCAACAAGACCCTCTCTATAGGAATGGGTCTGAACGGAGTTATGATGCATCCACCTGGAAAAGATGACGAAATACCTTGCATAAATTTAGTAACCCCACCATCAATGTGGGATCAGCTGTGAATATATTGTAAACAATTATCATGAGGGCGTACCAACTTAAATTTGAAAACATGTATGATAAGCAAAACATATATATATATATATTTATATATATATATTATATACATAATATTAAATCATGATGGTGTATTATTAGAACAATTTGATATCAAGTTAATTGGTAACAAATATATTCATTAATGTCAAAAATGTACAATTTATACATATATGTTAATTTAAAAGTTAATAACATTTGCTAGGTCAAATATTCAAACAATTAATATATAATTAAAATAGAATTATATTTTAGAGGTAATTGTCTTCAATTACTTAGTTGTATACACATTTTTATTTGACATAGTTGAATGATAAAGCTGTCATGTAAAACGCGCAAAAGTGTAATGAACGTGTAACAACAAAGCTCATAACACCTTAAATTATCAAACAAATATTAGATTATAGGGCTTAAAGCTTTAAGTTAAATGTTTTCAATTACATAGATTTATACGAAGGCTTATTTGCAATAGTTGGAAGGTAAAGGATATGAATGTTGTTAAAATTTGAATTTTACATAGTTAAATGATAAAGCTGACAGGTGAAACGCCCAAAATTGTAATGAAGTGTAACAAACATATATTTGAAAAAATGTAAAACACAACATATATAATAAATAGTATACATTGAAAGTGTTAAGAATATTTTATCAATACATCAAGTTGTTATGTGTGATAGTAACTCAATATTTAATTACTTCAACGGTTTGCAGGAAATATAGAAGCTGTTTGTATTAATTTAGTGAATTTATTAAATAAACAAATTTATAGTCCCAGCAGCCTTACAAAACCCTAATTTGAGACAGTTATAAAATTTTATAAATATATATTAATGTTTGATGGAATTATAAAATCGGTTAATTATTTTATGTTTGATTTTTAGATTAACTTACAGATGTTGCGAGGAAGGCCTACTTAACGGCTTCATAATATTGTTTAGGGATAGTAGAAAACCGTTATTTAAGCAGAGCTCCTCAATCACTACACTTGAGGTTATTTCATAAGCTGTTATAAATGTTTTAAAACTCATCGTATCTCCACTTCACACATAGCATTAAGTCAATTATATACTGATGAGATAATTAAATCTTTTCCTACAATGTAACTTCAAGATTTGATTCAAAACATTGTTGATGATGAATATATTTTCAGAAATAATTTCAAAGATTTATCTTTCTTATAATCATCGATGAGAGAACAAAATAAAGCTATATAATATTTTTATAAAGTTTCATGTATCAACAGAGAGTTTTTTGCAGAGTATACCGTTGACTGCCAAGAATGAAGATAATAAAACAAGGACGCTTTAACTAAATTCTCAAGTCTTCTACTTAATCTTTATCCTTGTTAAGTGTGCGAGTTCAATGTTATGCTTAAAGTCTACCTCCAGGTATAAGACAGCACTCTCTTGATATACTAAACTGCTGGGGGTTCGAATCCTGGTCCACTGGATGGTTGCCACCTTATTTGGTCGGTTAAGGGGTTTCCAGCTCAAAGGATCATATTTGACATAGGTTTGGTAACAACATAATTACTTTTTATTTTGAAACAATGAAAGGACAAGGATGTTTACCCCTGCTTTTATATGGAGAGTGAGACAGGGAAGCACCTTACTGAAATCCGCTCTCCCAGCAAAACATCATGATATGGAGCAAATGTAGGGTTTCGAACCCTTGACGCGTGTGTCTACCAAAAATGAGTGTAAGACCGTTTATTTGCTTCAATTGGTGTACTAGCTAAGTACAAAGCCCATTCCCCCTTAAACCAGCGTTTTCAGTCATACTGGGAATCGAAGCTTGGACACTTGGCTCTGTGTACAGACATGATAACGCCTCACGGACAGGTGATTCATTAGACGTCTTGACCATTGACGCTAGTCACGCGACATAGATTAAATCAAAAGTCTATTAACAGACAAATACAAGTCTCAAACCTCCCTTCACAGAGAGAGAAAGCTGTTGCCCCCTTTTATTCGACCATTGATATATATTATAAATATTATTTGATTAGTATTTAAAACAAAGTTTATATGTAGCATTTTCTCCTAAAGAGTTTTCAACATTTTAATACATATCATATTCTGAAAAAAAATGACACATGGTCACGGAAATCGAACCCTGGAACCTTTGGCTTACATACATTTATTACCTATGTATCTTAGTACGTGTACTGGTTTGTTCACATTAAGGGGTAAGATATACTCATAAATATATACATATATTATAAAACTATAATTTTATTATGGATACGATGAACAATTCAACCCGTTTAATTTATCTTTGGATAGCAATCTAAGTCACAACAATGTTGTCAACTTCTTCAGGTCTTTGATTCTCCAACCAACTTATTTTAGGGATTTAAAATAATAACGACATTTTATTACCAGTTTTTTTTTATTGACAATCAACAAATTGTTTAATATAAAACATGCATAGCAAGCAGCGATATTATTTCGGTCTAGTGGCCTATACATATACAAAATACATCTTCCATCTAGAAAATGAGTAGGAGCCCCCTCCAAAATAGTTCAGGACACGTTGAGAGGCGCTAGAGCGTATATTGACAATGTATCCAAAGTTTTTACCTGGCAATCTTACTCTTCCAACAAACTCAAGCACAATAACATTCGGTTCTCTTCCGATAGCACAACGTTATAACTTTTGTTTTTTTCAAGTTTGTTTAAACACTTGACACGATTTGTGAGTCCCTCTTTGTACCCACCCCCCTCGAGCGACGTACCATGGTACGAGAAGAAGAACAGGGTCACGATCTATTCTTGTCTCGACTTGTCTTGTCTGCCCGTAAACCTGGCGCCAGGGAAAACCCTCTGCCTGGCTCAATGACCTCAATATGTATTCTTGTCTCAACTCGGCTTGTTGGGTCGACATGCTGGCGCCAGGGAAAACCCAAGGGGTTTGCGACACACTGACCTAGTTCACGATCTATTCTTTTCTCGACTCGTCTTGTTGAGCCATCAAGCTGACGCCAGGGGAAAACCCCCGTTGCCCTGGGGCAATGACCTCAATATCTATTCTTGTCTCAACTCATCTTGTCGGTCTGACATACTGGTGCCAGGGGGAAAACCCATTGCATCCTCGCGTTCTATTCCTGTCCTGACTTGTCAGACGGCGCCAGGGTTTAGACACATACCTCTAAGGAGGAGGAATTCTCAAGGTAGGGGAACCATTTATTACACTCTACCCCTGACAGCCATAGCGCGAGGTTCGTGCATCTTGTTCCGGTACAGTCCATTGTGACAGAAGAGCCAATGTTAATTCTACCCCCGACAGCCATGGCACGAGGTTCTAATAAACTACAACGCCCTAACCAATGAATAAAAACTCCAACACCTCACTCCTAGCCAAAAATCAATTAATAATAATTAATTAGCAATCATTAATAATTAATCATCAAGAACCAACATGTCCTGGGTTGGTTAGTGAGGGAAGGTGGTAGGTGAGGGGGCTATAGGGATGGGTTGTAGGGAGGATGTAATCAGCAATGAGGTCAGGAGATGGGGAAGAGGAGAGGATGGTCAGGAGGAGGGGGAAGGAGGGGCAATTTATAGCAGCCAACTAGAGAGCAGGAGGAGGGGTCACGTGACCAGTTCTGGCCAATAAAAAGACGGGGACGACAGGGCCAGAGGACTACTTATATATAATTGATGGGGGTGCTGCAGCTCTTATGGACGAACCGCAAGTGCTCTTTAATATCAAATCGTAACTCTTTCTTTTTCAGTACCGCATCTCACTATCCGTTCGGGTTATAAGCCTATGTATTACTCACGCTAACTGGCTAGGAATAGGGAAGTTTGAATTTATAATTTAGAGGTATACCCTTAGTTGCGTGGAGAGATAATTGGAAATCATTTAGGAATAAATATTCTCAATACACCTGTCTGGGATAGAACCACGATTTTCCTTTATCGACAGTCTAGTCTATTACAAGAGTGACCCCTTTGACCATGTAGTTGCCGAATTGAATTAATTCTGGTATTAAATGAAGCCTATACGACTTTTATTATATTAGTTGCAACACTAATAGTATATAAGGAGAGTAAAAAAAAATGCAAGAAAAAATATGTAACTACTGTTAGCCGAGATTCTAACAGCAGCCTACCCCCTAACCACCAGCAATCCAAGCTAAACGAGACTGGTGACTTTGACTATGGGTTCATCAATGCGGAGGACAGCATATTGATTTTTTTCCCTAAATAGGCTATATTACCCTAAGAACGGTGGGTTGTGCATTTCCATCCTTATTAAATATAATTATTTTATAATATATTAACTTATGTTGTAACACTCAGAAGGTCATATCAATCAGAGGAACTTAAAGTGACGGAAGTTTGCCAAGATCATGAGTAGTATATGGTGTTCCTTATCCCATTTCTGGCAATGAGCCAACAGCCGACGTATGAGAGTATGGTGGTAGTGACGTTTCAATGACGTATGTCTGGTATAAGCCCTCTCTGAGCCAGCAACTGTAATTATGACGAATGAGGGTATGGTGATATTGGTATGGTAGTCCGTATCTGTGACATAAGAAATTGACGTCAGTAGTAATGGACATATTTAAATATTGCATATGACGTATGAGGGTGATATTATTGAATTAATATTAAATGATGCAGTGGTGAAAGACAGTGCGTAAAAAAAGAATTGAATTAAATAAAATGATAAATTTAAATGTTGATAAATAAGACTCAACTGACAATGTATGTATTTGCTAGCCTTCAATCCAAAAGTAGAATGAAAGAAACGTATTTCATTGAGCTTTCTTCATCTAAGATCCCAACATCATAGACATTTGGCTGTTATATTTAATAATGATTCCATATTTAGATATCTTACGTAAATTGCGTGACGTTTCGATGTATATACCGTAACTAACAACACTCAACTCATTATGTTTTATGACTAAATATATCATTTAAACAGTTGGAAAATTTTACTCTCAACTGAGTAAGTATTCAGTTTAAATTATCTAGTAAACAACTTGTTTTCGTGGGTTTCCATACTGTGAGTTGTTTTTTAAATGACAAACATAATTTTTAAACAGTTGGAAAATTTTACTCACAACTGAGGAAGTATTCAGTGTAAACCTAACTCAGAACAAGCTGTTTTTTATGCGCATTGAATAGATCCGTCTTTCAAAGTGAAAGTGGTTTTTAAAATGAGGATTTAAATGTTTAGTATAATGATATTTATATATATCAAATTAAAATAATTGAAATAAATAGACTATATTTTCAAACATATTCATCAGCTATGAAAACTTTATTTTGAGAATAACTACATAGAGGATGGCTTTATTAAACAACATACATACATGATTAAAATTTGAACCAATGACCTATTAGGTTTGTGACATTTCCACTTGTCCATAGGTGTCACTAGATGTCTATTGAAATAGTCAAATGGGTGCCAATATATGTTTATTAAAGAAGTCAAATGGATGTCAATACGTGATATTAAAGAAGTCAAATGGGTGTCAGTATATTTTTGTTGAAATAGTTATATGGGTGTCGATATTAGTTTATTAAAGAAGTCAAATGAGTGTCAATATATGTTTATTAAATAAGTCAAATAGATGTCAGTATAGGTTTATTAAATAATTCAAATGGGGGTCAGTATATGTTTGTTGAAGTAGTCAAATGGGTGTCAATATATACCTCCATGTTAACCTACCTGCAATTACAGGGGGATAGAGACAAAATAGTAATCTAGTTGGTCAATATAAATAATTCTAATAAAAAAAAAGTGTCAATTAATTTTTTTGGTTAAAATGGAATTAATATAATGTAGAAGGTTACAAAAGCTTTAATTACATACCCTGTACTCATAACAAGACCTTTTAAGGAAAATAGAATCTCGCCCTTTACATTGAGAGGTCAATCATCGTAAATGGGAGATTATAGAACCTGGTTCTAGATACTGACTGGTAAAATCAATTAGAAGAAACCGTTTGGAAGACCTAGGCGCAAGTGGGGAGAATTATATTAAAATGAACCTGGAAGAGATGGGGTGTAGTGAGGTGGACTGAATATAACTAGCTCAAGATAGGGGTAGGGTGTAATAAGGTGGATTGGGTAGAACTAGCTCAATATAGGGGTAGGGTGTAATGAGGTGTACTGGAGAGCTAACTCATGATAGAAATAGGGTAAATAAGGTGGACTGGACATAACTATCTCAATGTAGGGAAGTAGTAATAGGGCGACTATATCCGATTTTCATGCCGAGGGAGTATTGTGATTTTGGAGTGACGTGTTTGACGTCAGCCTGTGTGTATGACTGTATGGTGACGTCACGGAATTCATTTCATCTAGACGTCACATTATATATCAGATTTGAATGAATTATAATATTAAGTGCCAGGTACAGGGACGTGATAAAATAATTAATTGTGGTTGGAGGGGGTAGCTATGCTAGAGATATTTAAATAATAGTGACAGTATAACGTCTTGTTACAGTGTCGTCATGATTATAGTATTGTGATTTCGGAGTGACATATTTGACGTCACAATATCAGATTTGAATGAATTATAATATTAAGTGCCGAGGTAAAGTTAATGCATTATGATAGTAGGACGTTTGAATTATTAATTACATCATATTTAATTACACACTAAAAAGTTATATTGCACTTTACTACAAATATATAATTTAAATGAGAGGGAAATATTACTAGAAATGAAAAAATAAAGACAAGTTTTTCACATTTAATTATAATAAAAAATATATTATTTCACATATAATTTCATTTAATTGTTATATTGAATACATAGAACAATTATGAACGGATATAAGTTACATAGTATAATTAAAGACTAATTTCATATGTATATTTTAATGATTACATAAAACAATTATGCAGGTATACACAGAGTATAATCATAAAGAATTTAGGAGTTACTTTTATTTCAATTTTTAACTAGTATTACCAAAGATCAATACTATTAACCGGATGGTACAATCCTAAGCTTGATAGAACTGTCATCCCTAATTCCAACATAAATTAATACAAACTTTAATTTATTAACTAGGTCTATTTGCTCTATTGTGCAGAGTTTGGAAATTTTTTTAGGCAGGAAAAAACCTACGATGGTATTTTTTAAATAGGCTTTTACATGAATACCTCTTCCAAATTTAGTATCTCTTTCGTCAAAAGATATAATATGTAGTTTTGTTCTTTCCGTTAAACTTTGAAGAGAAATATATTGAATGTCGGTCTTGGCTGAGTTTAACTCCTTTATAAACTTGTCCATAGCTTGAAAAAATTCAAACAAATATATTATATAAATAATAAGACAGAAACTTTTAAAAAATAAATAAAAAATAAAAATTACCTTTATTTACTTTGCTGTAGGTTTATATGCAATCAGATCAGCCAGCCTAGCTTATAGATTGGTCGTATGCGTCTCAGAAGCGAGGGATAGATCGAAGTCTAATTCCGTGTCTTCCCAATTGTGCAGGCATTCTAAGTGGTTTCGATACCAGTCACTTAAAACTTTACAATAACGTTTTGACCCACCACAGGCGTATGACTTTTTAAAGTGAGAAAAGAATTCAGAACTTCAATAATGAATCGTACGTTCTATGGTTGATTCTACTAAAACATCTATTACACAAGTTTAATTATTTAAAAAATCAGTTGTGTCTAATTCAACACTTCGGTCACCATCAGAATATACTTCCAAAAATGCTATATCCCAAATAAGCGATATAAAATGATCTCCACCGCATTTACAGCCAACACGATGGCCTCTCTTGCCCGCCCTATCGAAATAAGATCTACTTGTATAAAGATTTCTAGATTGACGCTATATATGGTGACGTTTAAATGACTAAAGGTGGCTGTTTAAACACAAGTCTTCAACTGATTCCATTTTAATAATTATAATGGCTTAACTACACAGCGTATTTAAGTATATTCCTGTAATTTCTAGCTCTCAAGGTGAACAACATCTACTATATATCTTTCTAAGTAAGTATTCAACTTACATCTCACTACCAGCTAACCATCGATTCACGAATATAAAGAGCGAGGCTGAGCGTGTACCTTTCTAATTAGATATTCAGGTTGCTTCTGAATGTTAACCACATATGCCGGAGGTGTTTAGAAATTAGGAAACACATTGAGCAGTCCGCCTATAAAAGGTGAATTTAAATATACCAAATTATCATTTCATTGCCATCTTGTCGGCCTTAAAGAAAGTGTCACGTAAAAAAAGACCTTGATCTCTTGCATTTTGGCAAAAGTAGGAACAATTTTACTATTATTTCTCTATATTTTTTTATGTGTTTCTCTAGTGTTCAATTTATTAGTTAAACTAATATTTTTTATTTAACTCTATACTTATTATTTATTTGTTTTTATTATACATATTTTTGTGTGTTTCTCAATTTATTATTCAAACTAACAATTTTTTTTAGTGATTAACGAAAAAATATTTACAACTGACGAACCCTCTAATTCAGACATTAACGGACAACGCAAACACATTTTTGATTATGCAGGGGGTACAAACACTGATGACTCATTTACCATTATAAGAGAGAAAGTAGCATAAACGTATACTCAGTTCAACACCTTAGGCTGGCATATTTAGTTCGATTCAAGCCTTATATTGCGAACGAGAGTCTGCTGCATTATCTAATGACGTGTTTCTCAAGACTATTGGCATATTTGCTTAGAAGTACGGCACCTTACGATTTAATTGGGCTGACTATCATGAACAAGGAGAATAATCCGGATAAACCGTTCGGGGTTTCGTGCCGTAGATGTGACCAAATTGATGTGAACAGTATTATGAATACATTAACAAAAGTCATTCAGAATAACGCCAGATTTGGTATAGCCGATGTATTGATGATTAAAGTGAATCATATCAAAATTATGATCGGCAACGATAGAGCATTAAAAAGAAGGTGCCTTTCAAACGATTATCTGAGTCACCATAAAAGGAGCATATTCGTTGTTAAATCATTGACGAATTGTTTGGCGCACGCTATAGTAATAGCCAAAATAATATAATATAATAATATAATAGCCAAAATCACTAATGATATTAATTATAAGTCATATATTCAGGGGGATAAAATTAAAAATGTGGTAGATGATCTTTTCGCAAAAACGCGTGAAGATATATCCGATGGAGGGAGGCGCGAACATCTCGATAAATTTAAACGTTATTTTGGTGACAAATATAAATTACGCGTGTACAATAACCTCTTGACGGTCAACGGATTGTGGTATGAGGGAGTTTCGTCTTCGATTAGGTACATTAACCTACTGTACGATTACGTCACGCATCACTTTATAGTAATAATACTATATGGCAGCCACGTTTTAAGTTTGGTATTTTTGCGACGGATTTAATACCAGCTTTAAAAGAGGTGCAAGACATTTATGTAAGAGTACTTGCCCCCAATGTATGTCCATACCTCTGTGTTTGTATGCAAGCGAAAAAGTGTATTGCAGTGATTATAACTGATTATTTCACTAGCCATAAATAGAATAAAATTGACGGTAAGAAAAGCGTTTGTGATTTAAGACAGGTGTGTATTATCTGTGATAAAACAAAGGGGAGCTATCACGAATGTCTTATATCATTCTGCGTGAAGTGCAAACAGAATAATAAAAACCGCATCGTTGTTACATGCAGGCGTTGAGTCGAAAGGAGCTCGATGATAATTACCTAATGGTATTTTATGATTTCGAGACTAGACAATATCACAATATAACCAATGATTGTTTTGAGCAAGAACCAAATTTTCATCATGTACGACACTATTGTGTAAAATGTGAATTTACCGATAATATGGACGAGGAATTTGAACAACGCAGGAAACGAATTAATTCATTTTGGGATAATACGGTAGACGGTTTCATCGACTGCCTAAGACAACCGAGGCCATTTGCCAATATGATTGTTTGCCTTGCGCATAATGCGAAATGATTTGACGCTATATTTATCCTGAATAGATTTCTAGAACTAAAATGCATCCCTAAAATTATCGCGGACGGAACTAAAATACTCTGCATGACAATGGACCATATACAATTTAAAGACATCCTAAGTTTCCTACCTATGCCATTGAGACAGATCCCGAAAGCCTTTGGACCAGACTGTAAAAAAGGACACTACCACTATATGTGCAATACAGAAGAGAATTTAAATTATATCGGTGAGATGCCCGGTCGCGAAATGTTTGGTGGGGATTATATGAAACCGTATGTGCGAAATTACTTTATTATGTGGCAGGGGTATTATATTTAATAATAAGTCAGAGCTGGAGGCCTATTGTGTGGATGACGTAAATGTATTACGCAAGGGTTGCCGTAAATTTCGTAATCTATTTCTAAATTAAGTCTCGATGGACGTGTTTACGGAATCGATCACCATCTCGTCGGCGTGCAATCGATTATGTAGAAAATTGTTTTTAGTTCCTGATATGATAGCCATCCTGCCCAAGGGGGGCTCTAGGTGCGGTGACAGACAGTCTGCAAAAGCCATAAAATGGTTAGTCTATCTGGAGAAAACCCGCCCCGATATTCGCATACAGCACGCCTTCAATGGGCGGGAGATATAAATCTTGGTTAGGAAGGTGGACGACTACTGCGAGACGCGAGGGAGATTTTTGACATTGACGGTTGTTTCTTCCATGGGTGTACATATCTTTCAAGCCGTGACGTGACTATAACAGGGACGAAAGAGACTCTCACCGAACGATACGAGTGCACTCTGTTGAGAGTTCGATCATTTAGATATGCAGGGTACACTGTGACAACAATGAAAGAGTGTAACTTTGACAAAATACTAACTGAAGACACCGAGTTAGACATTGAGATAAGCAATCACCCTATGATTCAAACTGCTCCACTCACGCTCACGCACTGTACGGTGGATGGTGTGAATCTATTACATTACACTATAAGACTAACCCCGACGAGAAAATAGGCTATCTTGATATCTGCAGTTTATATCTTTGGGTATGCAAATATTTTAAGTTTACTGTAGGTCTTCCTATAAATATTTTTGTCGCCGACGACTGCCCTGCTGACAATGTAGACTGAGAGGGTCTAATTAAATGCACTGTTTTACCTCCTATAAGTTTTTATCACCCCGTACTGCCCTACAAGACACAATAAAAATTAATGTTTTGTTTATACTCCTCTTGTGCAAACGAGATGAACCAAGGGGATTGTTCACACACCGACTCTGACAGGACTATTACATACACATGGATAGTGGACGAGGTTCGACTAGAGCTAGAAATGGGCTACAAGATGGTTAGAGTACACGGATTTTGGGAATATAAAATTACCCAGTTTGATCCTCAGACCAAAGAAGGGGGATTGTTTGTCGAGTATATAAACAAGTTCCTCAAGATCAAACAGGAGGCGTCTGGATACCCTGGATGGGCAAAAACAGACGCGGACAAAGACATTTGCGTTAGCGAGTATACCAAAACAGAGGGAATAGTGCTGGATAAAAACGAAATTGTTAAGAATCCAGGAAAGTGCGCCCTCGCCAAATTATGTTTAAACTCTTCTGGGGACGATTTGCACTGAACGAGAACAAGACGTACACCATCATTGTGAACAACCCAGAAGAGTTTTTCTCCCAACTCACAATCCCTGGCACAGAGGTTCGCAACATTATATTTCCCAATGACGAGGTTGCTTTCGTCTCGTGGACATATCGTGTTGAAGCCATCCTTTTCTTTGGCAGGGTCAACGTGCCTATAACCGCGTACGGGACTACCGGTGCACGTATGAGATTATATTCATATCCCAGGCACTTGTTCGGTTCTTGTCTGTACTGTGACATGGACTCTATTATCAGCGTGATAAGACCGACAGACACGTACACGATACCGACAGGCGACAATTTGGGGGACATGACAAACGAACAGACCTCTTTCTCTGAGAGCGCGTACATTACAGAGTTAGTTTCCGGTGGACCGAAAAATTCTTCTTACAATGTGTTTGTTCCCGAGACGAACAAATATAGGTGCACCAAGGTCAGGTGTATAATACTAAATTATTCTTACAATGTATTTGTTCCCGAGACGAACGAATATAGGTGCACCAAGGTCAGGTGTATAACACTAAACTATGAAAACACAAATATTGTAAACTTTACGACTATAAAATACATTATTTTGAAATACATTATTAACCCCGTACACGTGACCAGCCCACGAAAATTTAAAAGAAAAAGAGGTCCCATCGTCATGTTCCAGTTGGAGAGAAAAAACTATAACATTTTGTTCACTAAGTGTAGGAGATTAAATAACAACACCTCCTACCTTACGGCTTATAGTTGATCACATTTTTTCTCTCTTTCTAATTTCTAGTGACTGATGTCAGTATCCCGCTGATGGAGAATATTCGTTTGGAAAGTGGACGTTCACGCCAAATGTAAATTCGAAGAAATAATCGTCCAGACATTAACAATATTATAAATTAGAATCGTGTTTGTACTTGTTTCCCTTTTAATCATTGTAAGCTCGACACAAATTTTATGACAGTATACGAAGAATTTAATGATGACACAATTTTTACCTTACTAGTAACTAGACGTGGACCACTCTACTGTGATACTACCACACACAGAAACAGGTGTAAAAAAGCTATCATTACACAAATGTGAAAAGAGTTGCTTCAATGACTTTTGTCCTTCAGATGGTGTCCCTATCTGCGTTCTGGTAAACGTTTGGTACATAAATTACCAGGTGTTGTACCAAATATATATTGACATGACGAAACGACTAATGGATGACATTGATTAATTTAGCTGAAAACATACCTAGACATTTTTCTTCTCTTCCTGATTCTAGTGTCATCTGTATTAAAGTACAAAAAGATCAATAGAAACGCCTTTTCTCCGGTTAGAGCCACAACATTCTCTGCATGTCTAGACTTGAAAAGTCCGTACAATTGCAGTATACAACTTTCGTGCAGGCGTTTAGTTAAGATAAATATTTCTACTATATTACCAGCAGGAACGTACGGTAGAATATCTTCGCGATCTAGTCTGGCTCTTCACCACGGGATAGATGTTTTGGCCAGGGTTATAGACGAAGACTATCGTGGTAATATTTGCGTATTACTCATTAATCGCGGTGTCACTGTTTTTAGAATTAAAAAGGGTGATAAAATTGCTCAACTAGTATGCGTTAAAATTTATTACCCTAGAGTTGAACATACTGATTCACTTTCAAACACTCAGAGATGAGAGGGATGATTTGGATCGAGTGACATCCCTATTAAAGATCGTGTCATCGGTAATTGTAATTTAGTGTAATGGATAAAACCAACGCGTTCAACTTCACGTACTCTAAGAAGCAAGATTTGTGTCTGATGTCTGCCACGGAGTTGAATAATTCTTTTCCTCGGTTAGAGCCACAACACTCTCTGCAGGTCTAGACTTGAAAAGTCCATACAATTGCAGTACACAGCCTTCGTGCAGGCGTTTAGTTAAGACAAATATTTCTATCATATTACCAGTAAGAACGTACGGTAGAATATCTCCGCGATCTAGACTGGCTCGTCACCACGGGATAGATGTTTTAGCCGGGGTTATAGACGCAGACTATCGTGGTAATATTTGTGTATTATTTATTAATCACGGTGACACTGTCTTTAGAATTAAAAGGGGTGATAAAATTGCTCAGCTAGTATGCGTGAAAACTGATTACCCTAGAGTTGAACACACTGATTCGCTATAAAACACTCAGAGAGGGGAGGGAGGATTTGGATCGATTGACATCCCTATACAAATTCCTGTCATCGGTCATTGTAATTTAGTATAATGGATAAAATCAAAGTGTCCATCCTCACGTACTATAAGAAGGAGGATTTGTGTCTGATGTCTACCGTGGAGTTGAATAATTTACCTATAGATTTTATTAAAGCATACGCGTGTAGAGATATAAATCACTCTTGGGATATACTCTATACCTCTGCACAGGATGAATTGAAAGATTATAAATATTGTTTGGAACATTATAATAAGGGGCTAACGCAGATTGATGGACCGCTATCTATAAAGAAAAAATTTCGACAATGTCTGACATCATCGTTGACGAGGCAATTAGGTGTGATATTTATGTACTTGACTGGTTTTTTTTACAGTGGTCTTCCCACGCTGGACACTGACTGTTAATTTTTTTTTCTTTACAGTTTTTGTTCAACAATAACTTTGTCCAAACATGACCAACGTAATTGTAGATTTTCAGGGGTTTAAAGACCAATGCAATAAGTTAATAATAAAAGAATGTAGTATTTTATTTATGTGTGGAAGAGATGTACATCTCTATACATTTAAGTCGCCATATTCCTTTTCAAAATTACCAGGGCATATTCAAAAACAATGTGATTGGTTCAAATATAATCATCATGGCCTGCATTGGAACGACGGTGATATGAACGCCAATCAATTTAATATAATTTTAAGAATGGCCACTCTCAGCTTGACTATAATTTATGTATAGGAGGAAGAAAAGAATTTTTTTAATGGAAATTGTGGATAAAAAACCACTTGTTATTGATATGAGAGACTTGGGGTGTCCCTCCCTGAAGGATAGGATCCATTATAATTATGATAAATGTTTCGGCCATAAATATAAAAAATTCAATTCAATTTGTTCGCATTCGAACGTAAAATTTCTTAGAGATTGGTTTGTTGGCACCACCACCACCACCACCACCACTACTATAAATTTGGAATAGTAATTTTTATTTTTTTAGTTTTAAAGTGGCACCAGACGAGTGCACATCGATGTTTGTGTTTGTACACCGTTTCACACAGATATTAGCGGGACCGTCTAATTGCGGGAAAACTACTTTTGTAAATAATTTTCTGTTAAATTTAAAACAGGTGTTTAGTGTGGATAAATTGGATAGAATTACATGGTGTTTCAGCAAGAGAAATTCTATTCCTTCGTGATTATCAAGGCACGTCACACTACTCAAAGGTGTACCAGACAATTTGGGTTTTAAAATCATGGCTGGACGATTTAATG
This sequence comes from Timema californicum, assembly GCA_902141385.1. Taxonomy (NCBI): domain Eukaryota; kingdom Metazoa; phylum Arthropoda; class Insecta; order Phasmatodea; family Timematidae; genus Timema; species Timema californicum. The sequence continues at coordinate 59,076 of CABFOW010002835.1, read as the reverse complement.
AACGAGGTCTATTCGAACAAAGTGAGCGAACATTTTACCAAGGGTAGTCATCATAGAATCCTACCGGTTATTCTGATCACACAAAATCTTTTCCATCAGGGGAATAATTCTAGTGACATCTCGCTAAACGCTAAATACATTGTGGTGTTTAAAGACCCACGCGATAAAATACATATAAACTATCTAGCTAGACAAGTTTATCCGGATAATCCATCCGAAATACAAAGAATCTATAGGAAAGCAACCGAATCCCCTCACGGGTATTTACTCTTTGATCTGAGTCAGAACGCAGAAGAGCGCCTGCACTTCAAAACGGACATATTCGATAATATTTGCAAAGTGTTTGTTCCCTATATACAGAGGCCGGTTTTTATGGTGAATATTTTTTTTTTAATTCTCATTAATTTTACAAAATGGTGGTGTTTTGTGTTGAAAATTTCACAGAAATATTTACTATCACATCACCCTAATCTATATCGCCAAACTGTAGCATACAGCATGTGGTAATATTTGTTTCACTCATTGTGGTTCGTCTTATCAGTCACTACCAAATTGTACGTTGAAAAATACCGTTCACTGTCTGCATTTGAAATGGGCAACCAAAGAGATTGCAGCGATTTTTCTACAAAAACATTAAAATGTTCACCTTTGTGTTTCAAACCTATTAGAGCTTTTACCACATCCACATAGTCACTGTCAATTTGTTCGGAAATTAATGTGCACAGTTCTTTGTGGCCTAGTTGAAAATCACACTGCAAGTCTAGGAAAGCAGGAAGGTCCTTGAACATTCTTTCAAGTTCCCTCCCATCACTTGAACTAGGCCTGCTCAGTAGCTTAGTAGGGTCAAACAGGTACCCTAATGCTTTTATTACTTTTATTTCATCACTATATTTGGCTATCATTGAATATAGCTTGGCACAAGTTAGTGCACCACATGCCTTCAAACACTCCTCAGTT
>CABFOW010002835.1:6121-53956 GCA_902141385.1 Timema californicum | reverse complement strand
AAAATTTCAATCTATAAAGGGACATTTGCTTCGGACAAATTACCTCAAAATTTCACTCGTCCTGCCTTATTTGTGGTCAATCTAGACCCTCACACTAAACCCGATTCTCATTGGGTGGTTCTATATTTTTCCAAATTTGGGGAGTATTTTGATACATATTACAGAAGACCGAGCCTAGCGACGACTTGATTCTTGAACGACACTCGACACTCGACACGATGGATGTACAACAGCAAACGACTCCAAGCCATAGCGTCCGGTGTGTGCGGCCACTATTTTTGTCTGTTTGCCGTTGCCAAGGACGCCGACTGGATCATGAGGAGATTCACAGACCTTTTCTCAACAACCGACTTGTGCAAGAACGACCGACCGGCCATCACGCTTGTCAAACGTCGCTTAGGCCGCTGTCCAAGGTGTACTAACAGTGGTGCCCAGACGTGTGTTCCATCATCGGATATAAAAAGTATAGTAGTATTTTATTTAATCATTTGTATTCAATTATCTGGCAGATGCACATCATGTCGCCCATCTTTGATTTTTCATTTATCGTAAACTCGAAAAAGGAGTGGGTGGTCACCGAGATAGCCATAGTTTTCATTGATGAGAAACAATCCTCGTGCTATCAATTAAATAAAACCACCGGCTTGTGCTACTCCAAATTGGTTCCAATTCTAAACCAAAATTTAAACAAAAAGTGAATTTCTTGTCCCGTCTCACAGGTCGAATATTCATCCCACTACGCGAGGACTATAAATGTTCCTTTGTTGATTTGATCATCTCTAATTGTTGGGGGTGTACTACCCTTTGTCACGACATCACCCCATGCTCGTTAAAAAATGCAGACGCCTTGGCACGATTCGTTAGATTTCACAGCATCGAAAATTGTATAAATTTTGTCCAATCACCGATGACGATGACGACCACGATACTAGCTTTAATTGTGACGACTGTTGATTACAGGTCATCAGTCTAGACGCAGACTGCGATGAAGAAGCTGACGTGCAGCTGTAATATGGTGGAGGATGATTCACAACCATTGTCGTTGTTGCTAAACAAGACTTTCTACCTAAACGACAAACAGAACAAACACGTGGCGGTGGGCCTCTTTCCTAACCACAACTTTTACGCTCACGTGATGTTTTCATCAAATTCTAAGCGTCTAATACTCACCGTCCCACAATGGAACTTTTTCATAAAAGAAATGCCGTTTTGGTCCGATTGTGTGCAGACGTGTGTAAACTTTGAGTCCAGCATGGATTACTTTAACATTGTGGTGAAAAAATTTTTCGGCGTGTGGAAATTGTGTCTGATTGATAAGAACATTCAGATCTACCTGTCTACGGATGAATTAAAAACTGTACAATCTTGAAAAATATATCACATAGCATGTAAGATATCTAAATCACCCTAATATATCGATGATCATAGACATTACCCTCGCCTCCAAATCGTTTATCGACCCATCCGATCCTATCCCATATTTTGACTATCTATCACTGTTTGACGATCATTGTATTTTATGGATAACAATAATAAATTGTGAAATATGTATATTTTTTATTATAATTAAATGTGAAAAAACTTATATTTATTTTTTCATTTCTAGTAATATTTCCCTCCCATTTAAATTATATATTTGTAGTAAGAGCAATATAACTTTTTAGTGTATAGTTTAAATATGATGTCATTAATAATTCATACGTCCTACTGTCATAATGTATTAACTGTACCACGGCACTAAATATTATAATTCATTCAAATCTGATAAGGTGACGTCAAATATGTCACTCCGAAATCACAATACTATCATCATGACGTCACTGTAACAAGACGTTATACTGTCACAATTATTTAAATATCTCTAGCATAGCAACCCCCTCCAACCACAATTAATTACCTTATGACGTCATCTGTAAAAACGTACACACTCCTGAACAGTTAATTATATTATGACTTCACTGTACCTGGCACTTAATATTATAATTCATTCAAAACTGATATATAAAGTGACGTCTAGATGAAATGCATTCCGTGACGTCACCATACATTCATACACACAGGCTGACGTCAAAGACGTCAATCCGAAATAACAATACTCCTTCGGCATGAAAATTGAATATAGTCGCTTTATTACTACTTAGGGATAGAGTGTAATGAGGTGGACTGTGTATAATTAGCTTAATATGGGGATAAGTAGAATAATTTTATAATACGAGAAATTAATTTTTGAGTTCCTAGAGCTTTTAAGTAAGAAAATATACTAAATAAAATGCATGTTAGTCTTTGAAAGTATTGATGTTATTATGACAGGGCTTTAGATTACGTGAAAAGGGTATCTAAAAGGAGTATGAATATATTTATTTGTTCTAAAATGACCAGACCTCTAAGCTATCGTTGACTTTTTCTAGGGATCCTACGATTTGAAAATCAAGACTATGAATTCTCGGCAATTTTAAACCGTGTAGGAAAACCTTTTAATTATTTAGACCCGCATCAGTGACGTAGTTAGCTAACGCTCTAGTATCGTGTTGAGCTAGACTGCCAAGGACGGGAAAATATTGTTTCGAATTTTGGCCTGATGAACTGGGGGTGGGGGAATACTAAATGGTTTTCACCTCTTTCCTTAAGCAAATGAGGGTTCACTTCCTCTAAATTCATCCTTCTTGAATTCCTAAACCATTAGAGTAATTAGTACTTAAGCGTACAACCTGAAAGGTTAGTAAGGCAAAGTTCGAAATAAATAAACAAATAAATATTGAGTTTATGACCTTTCTAAAGCTATAGAACTGTAGCCAAATGTATCGGGTAGTTAAAATTACATGTTATATGACTCCATAATAATCATTTTAGCCTAAGTAAATTTATTCCTAAGATTAAAGAAATGGAGGAATTTGTTCAAAGATAAACTGTTCTTAATTCATATGGACTATTTTAAACATAATATTAATTGTAACCTTTGAATAAACTCTTTAACCCTTGGGCATATATTCTATACGTCATCCAGTCTATATGCAATTTATCATATTAATTGAATATAGATATTGCAGCTATAGCTAGGAGAAACTGTATCTGCATTTGCATGGTAGTAGAAATAAAAAATAAATCTGTATGTTTGACACCTTAGTTCAGCTGGTAGCATGTCTGCCCACTGACCTAGGGTTTCCGGGTTTTATTCCCGACATGACCGGAAATTTATTACGGGTGAAATGTGGGTTTTCTCTTTCACAGTGATGAATTAATGGCTGGGGTCTGGGTGTTGTGTCTCTTCTATATTTAAGTTATTTTATATGTCATGTGTTGATATAATCAGTAGGTTCAGAAAGCGTACTTTAAATACCTGGAATAAATGAAATGAATTACCTCAACAGACATAAATCTACAGTCACTCAACTAACATAATGGTTTCTCTTAATTGAGTCGTTAACCTGTATATTTGCAAACTACTGTATATAACCGTTTGTTGAGTGATTCTTCAAGTACTTAACTATCTTCCTGTCAGTAGGAGAAACATCAGTAATCTAGATAATGCTGAGATATTGTGTAAATGGAAAGATCTAAACAGATGTGCACTCACAGGTACTCTTGGTAGCTGTTGGTGGTTGGTCCATCGGGCCACTCGGGGTAGCAGACGACGCGAGTCTTGCCATTCTGGTACTCCTGCACGAAGGTGGTGAAGTACACCAGCATGGGAAGTGACATGGCTGATCCCAAGATCCAAATACCCACGGCAATACACAAGGTCGTCCTCCGACCCATGCGGGGCCTCAGAGGATTCATGATGGCCGTGTATCTAAAACAAAGATAAATATAATATTTGTTTAGTAGCGACAATTATAAACGATACAATATATAGCATTCATAAAAACATCTAAATATCGTGAAACTTGTTTACACCAACTTTACTATGAGCAATAAAATACACACTGATTAGATATTTCAAATTCTTTATACCATTTTTCGAAATAGTGATAATAATCCTCAACTGTTTCCAGAATGTGGCTGGGACAGTTTAATGAAATTTCTCCATTTTCCTCCATACTCCTCTATCCTTCAACCATCCTTCCTTCTTTGATTGTTTTCATTATTCTCCTCTGTCTCACACACTCGCTTTTATATTTTCCTCCCAACTTCTTATAAATCTTCCTTGTGGCATTTATAAGTTCATATTTTGACCAAAGGCTAAAATTTAAGGAGTTACTTACTCTATGGCATTAGGAACTTGAAAGTTCATTGACACATTTACAAAAGTATGCTATTTCTAGACCCTCAAAAATAACGCGTCAACTTCCTCCAATTATTTACAGCCGTCAGAGTCTTCGGCTCACCACCAATCAACCGGCTCACACACAGGGTGGATGGGCTTGCACCAGGATATTCGCCACACACCCCTCAAGATCCAATATCCCTTAGCGCCGGTCACACACTACAGGAACTCATTAGCATAATGGCCTCCCGAAGGAGATGGGACTTAGCGATGGCTTGACCATGTTGACCAGGAATGACCTCACGGAAGTACCCACTCGCGCGCACGAACCACAGCCCTGAGAGAGGCTCCATGTCAGCACTCGCGACATCGCCATTCGGCCATGACGAACAGATGTAGTTGGCGATACCGCTCGACCGGATTTCCTTCCGAAACAGGCTTAAAAGTGGCCGTAGATGACAAACCCTCACAGGCCTCCCGTGTGACATCCTCTCACTGCCTGGGCGGACAAAGTCGACCCAGCCAGCCTCTACACCACCTGGTCAGGGGTGGGCAGAATTTAGAGGAGCCCAGAGGAATGATAGCCGATGGCTGCGGAAAACCTCTCCCCGTTAGCCCAGCCTGCTGGCAGACTGGTTACTGACTCTCACCACTAAAAGGTGGGGATGAGACACATCCCAATCTTTTCAAGAGACCTCAGACGTCCCACCCTAGAAGGGTGCCCGTGGTTGTCAGCACCCTGCTTGCCGTGCCCACCAGCGGAGCCACCTGGCGCAGGCAGTTAACTATACCACCTGGCTATCATGGACGATGAATAGGTCTACTGACCCAGAGCCCCACCTGGCCTGCCCCTCACGGGAGTCGGGTACCCAGGGCACCCATGATGTGTTTCCCGTCCAAGCGGCTTGAGTCAAGAAGACTTAATAGCTTAAGAGAGTTCTATCTAGTTCACCTCATTTCATCATATCCTATATTGAGCTTGTTCTATCCAGTTTACCTCATTACACCTTATCTTATCTTGAGCTTGTTCTATCCAGTCTACCTCACTACACCTTATCCTATCTTGAACTTTTTCTATCTAGTCTAATTCACTGCACCTTATCCAATCTTGAGCTTGTTCTGTAGCATGTCAATCAGACAGATTGGACAGCTACAATTAAATATCAATATTTTAAAAATTTACAAAAGAAAGAAAAAAATTAACATATTTAATTGATTAGTCTACCACAAAGTTTATTTTCTCTGATTAGGTGCGGTCAAATAAAATTACGTATCTCCCCAAAGTGAAACACGTGATTGTTAAACATATTGTCTTTTGATAAATACTGTAGCAGTTATCAAAGAAGAGGATTAATATTATCATATTTATGAATGAAATACGTTAACGCAGACCCTTTGCCAGTGGATGACATCGGATAAATTTACATAAGCTTGCCATGCTGTCTACAAGAAAATATAATAAAGTACATCTATATCACCAATTCTCATAAAATTAATTACTGATCCTGAATAACATAATTAAAACAAAAATATTTAAATATAAGATACTTTGGTGTCTACTCACCATTTCAAGATATCTTTGGATTCACTTGTCAAACATGTGAAGTATAAAACTATTCAATAATGGTGGTTAGACCTACCATCGTAACTACAGCAGACGAACAAATGAAGTGTGTATCAAAATCAACCCACTGACCTACAGAGAAGGCAGAGAGGACTGGCGGCGAATCTACGAAACACGTATTACAAACGTCAGTCTCTTGTCATTCCTTTTTGCCTCTGCCTTCATCCGTAATTCTCCTTTGTTTATTCTTGTTTTTATCACCCTTTTTGCTTTGTTCCGTTCGTATCAGATTTAGCACTATATAAAGACCCTAAGCGAGATCCACATTACAGCCAATTTACTGCAACCCAGCGTTAAAGGAAGAACTTCTGCACCATGTCCGCATCAAAGAACACGACGACCATGAAGTTCGGGCCGTCGGATACGCCACCACCATGGACAGGGTGACGGACTTTCGATGAAAACCGTCAAATTGGAGCCGTCGGATCCATCGCAGCCATGGATGGGGCCACGGACTTCGTTCAATTAAGTACCATCAAATGAGTCCTTATGACTTTAAATCTAGTTTTTGTAGTAAAAATAGGCAATGTCTATTTACTCCTTGTAATATTCTGTATAAAGTCGGAGATGATTTTCATTTGTGTTGATAGTATGTCGAATTGACAATGGATCAATTGCAAGTCTTGTTGACCTCCTAACATAAAGGTTTATTTTGTTGTTTAAATATTGTGTCCTCCAGAATGAGGGACAAGTCTAATAATAGCTAGTTTCATGTGTGTTACATCAGTCCTAGATACTATATTGCGCTGTATATCTACCATACAGTCTTTACGTTACGAGTCTTGGGCTTGGGATACAGTAATGTCTTAGTTAGATACTTGCTAAACTTCCACAAGTTCCATTAGTCTAATTTGACTCAATGTTTCGCATGACGTCGTGAACGTCATGTACACCTGTTTAATTTTTGGATGGCTACAACCAGGTTGTCTGTATTGGATTACATATCTCAGTTGAGTTGATGGAATTATTTTTTGTGTGTGTTGGTTAAGCAGTCACGCTTCTCGTGCGGTATTAGCTTCGGTAAGCAAACCAGGGAACTGCTATAGAGTCATAGTAGGGTTCGCGCAAATAATACCCTTTTCCTTTGCCCGGTTTTTGAGCTCCTATTGTGCTAGTGATACTCTTAGTTTAATTGCAACTAGATTTGTGTATACTATATAATGCGTTGGCATTACCGTAAATGAAAGAGAACAGCCATAGTATTATTTTGTTGACAGCTGCTTATTAGCCATCAACCACTATAATCAAGGAACTTTTCTATGGTTTATCATTATACAAAATGTTTTAAAGAGTTTAATTTACAACTCAGACTGGCTTAACCTATTTAAAGTTATATATGTATATATATCTTGTTATATATTTTTTTATTAACTCCTTGATTATTTAATTCTTTAGAGAAATGTATCCAGTAGCCCGGCTCCTGCACAGCCCTAGTAGATACAGCAGAACTATTCAAATTCACAAAGTCTTATTGTCCGCACTAAAATTCAAAGTATAACTCATAATATCATTGTAAATCTTAATTTTGTTATATCGGTTTTTTATGTTTAGTAAATCTATTTATTGTTTAAACATAATTCTTTCAATTATAAATTGTATAACCCGTAGGATTACAATGTGACAGTTCTATCCAGTCCACCTCATTACACCCTATCTCTGTCACCCCATTCTAATGTTATCCTCTCATCTGCGTCTAGGTCTTCCCAGTGTTATGTAACTCATAATTAAGTATCCTCCTTAACTTCGTAGTTAAGGATAGAGAATAAAAATAAAGTGTTTAAATAAACTAGATAATTATACATTTTAAAACTTGTACCTTTGGTTTGCATGGTATATTCAAATCCTAGCCTTAATTTTTATATTTGTAGCACCATACCATTCTTACTATGTGAGCTATTTTTAATAATTAAAACAAGCCTCGGGAATCACTGGGTAAAACGTCCAACTAATTTATTTTGGTTTTTCAAAGACAGGGAACTCAGGATTCGAATTACAAGTAGGTGTAATATGTGTGATTTGTAACAGTCTTCACCCAAAAGAAAGTTTTATATGTATCAAATTTTAAAACTCAAATAAAAATTAATTATTTAATTAAATCAAATATTTGTATCCATCAAAATAAGGGTTTTCATAGTTTTACTGCTCATTTTCATTAGGTATTTTCTAACGCTGTTAATAGACCACACCAAAGCGCACGTTGAAAAAGGCGTCAGTCGTGTCTTGTTTGGTTTTACATTGGAGTTAGATGTTCGAATCCAGCGCAGCATCTGAATGACGTTCCTAACTTGAATCCTCTGATAAGAAACCTATAAACTGCGTCCTGATAATTTTAACTAAACAAATGAACGGCGTCCCAAGTTTCTTTAGTCAAAAAACGAATTGCGTGCCAATTTTCAGGTACCTTAATGGCTTGTTTAGTTAGATTTCATATTTTCATCCACCAAGCTCTTCGGTTCAACCCACACTACCAAAAACATTGGAGGAGCTGCATTCTTTCTTGAAGAAATATGACACCAAGACGAGTAAAGATGGAACTTTATTTTTAGCGAATAACAGCGATTTATTTTACGGTAGCAAATTTGATGTTTTTGGAACAACTTATAGTCATTTAAATAGGTGTAGCATTCCGTGTTTCTCCAAAAATGTTTTTACAATTATTAAGTATTATAGTCACTGTCAGTAAAGGTGACGTCTACACTTCTTTGGTCTTCTTTTGACTTCCAACCAAACCCGCAAACACACTCTAGCTCTTAAACACTTAATTTTAAAATGTTTTGAACTTGATTTGTACTTTGCTTCATCTACAGTACTCATTGACTTTGATATGCTATTCATAAAGCTGTAGGAAGAGTATTAGTTCCTCCACAAATCATCAAATATTGTAGGTTTCATTCAGGCAAATTTGGTAGAGGAAAAACAAAAATTAAACCTTACTTTAGAATTTAAAATTACAGTTCCCGAAATTAGAGAATTTTAAAAGTATTTCTTTGGACTATAATTCCTGAATCCTGGTGACGTGGACGACTGCTCTACTTATTACCTCACGGTGATCCATCCCAATGACGACTGAGTAGGAAGTTTTATTGACTGCATTTTAGAAATGTACGTAACAGAAAATGCAAAATATCCACCCTACATCTGGAAAAATTCATCTCTCACTTCACCACGCACCATAAATTGCTGTGAATCTTTTAATTCCAAAATAAATGCAATTTTATGCTCAGCACCCCAAACTTTTTCAGTTTATTGAATTGATTAAAAACGTACAGTGTAAATATTAAGTAAAAATGCGTATTATATGACGATAAGCGTTCCATAAAGCAGCTTTTATAAGAGAGCAAATTTTGAATTAAGAAAATAGTGACATATTTCAATTTGCACTTATCAAAATATTATGTTACAAATATTTATCAGTGAAACAATAGGTAGACACCCAGTATGAAATGAAAAGCTATAAAATATATACAGATTTCAATTATTTTTACTAGGGAAATAAAATGTTGTATTCATTTTAATAAACTTTAACTTCTAAAAAACCCAATTTCTTGTTGTTTAATTCTATTTGTTATAATACTTATATAAAATAAAGGATTTAAGAACAGGTAAACAAGATAAGGCCCTTAGCCCTGTCGAGTGCAAGCTTAAAACCTATTTTGCGGGATGGTGGACGGGAGGGTTAAAGGCGTGGCATGGCTTCACAACCGACCAAGGTATCTCTCTGCACCAACAAGAACGGCTGGATCACGGGAAAAGGTAATTGTGCTAGCTAATGGAAGGGTCTTGCGAGAAAATTAGACATTTGGAAATATCAGTTTTCGTGAAAACTAGTGAAATATTTATAGTAATATATTCAACACCTCTTCTAAGATTATGTATCAATATTTATTAGCTGTTGCATTTTATTTTACTTTGCATCCGGCAGTTTTCTATTGAAAAATGTCAAAATTATTGATATTTGATCACTGTTAAAATTATATAGAAGGTATGTGTATAAAAAGTATAACTTAATCAACATGCTTCTATTCTTGAACAAACTGATTCCAAAAATATCATTGCAAAACAATAATAATTTTTGAAGATAACCATTTGTTCCCATGGATCTGCATTTCCACGCTAAATGAAAAGGGTCAATCGCCTAAAGATTATTTATTAATCATAACTTAAATTTAACCTTTTCTTCTGAACAGGGACACAGTCCACGCTATAGCATTTTTAAATAGGGACTTGGTATAAAATTTTATTTTGGAACGCAATTCAGATGCAGCTGAATCTAGACCAGCTGTCTTGAGATGGTGTTCTTTAATGGTTTCCAACTCTCCACACAGATGCCGATGACCTTTCTTTATATTCTACCTTTTTTACCCTCGCACAATTAGTGTACTTATGCAGGTAATCCTTACGTTTGGTAAGAAGGGGATCATTTGTAGCATTAACTAAAAAACAAGAAGAAAGAAGATGAGGTGGCATGTCCTACTTACCCCATTTCACCTTCCAAGCGTCTCACGACGTTTCCGCAATTCAACAACAACACAGCTGATTAAGACCGTGATGCGCAAAGAACTGACCGAGCCAACCCAACTTCGAGCGGTGACCATTAGAGGTAGCGGAGTGATAGAACATGCCAAATTGTTTGATAAGGGAAGTGATCCCAGTTCTTGTCAATCAGGGAAGATTCCCGAACACTCTCAGAACTTCATGATCATGTGTTTGTCATGCGTATCCCCTCCCTCCTGACTAAATTATGTTCCTCCCACCTTGGTTCTCGCCTTCCCTTTTCTTTGGGTTTAAGCGTGTATAATGCCAGTATGTTGTCATTACCAGCATATTTGGATTTGGCTCTTGGTAGAGGAGAACGTAGTCTTGGCTGTGCGTTATTAAAAATGTAAGGGACATTTAATGTTTTGGCTTGAATAATTTTAAATATGCAACTTTTCAAAATTCTTCTTTTTTAAGCCTTATATTATTTTTAATTTAAAATACTCTTGCAGTGGAGATTGAATTTAAATTTGATTATGGGTAATGTTATAAGCGTGTCCAAAGACTATAGTAATGAACATTGAAACTATGACTGAGATCGATATACATCGTTAGTTAAATATTTCCTTGCGAATTATCTTTGGTCTGGAGATAGATAACAAAATGTATGTAGTAAAATTGGATATTTAAATAACTGTGTTTAATAATACTATTTTTTGTACAAATATTTATCTATTATGGTATGTGTTAACTTAATATTGAAAATAGTATTGCATGTAATCTAGATTTTTCTTTTATTATATATTCGTGGAGGAAGTTTAGTCTTTATGAAAGAATAATGAATTAAGTCTATTTTAGCAATGACTGAAGATGCATTTCTCAATATCTCTTGCTCTTGTTAAGAATCCATTCATATTCATTTTCCATTTGTATCTATTTGCGATACTTTGAAATATTTATTACTTTCATGGTTATATTTAACTTAGTGGATAATTTTATTAATTTTGTAAATAGAATTGTGTTCTTGGAGAAGAGGAGTTTAGTTATTTTTGGACTATAAATATTATTTAGTGAGTAGGTTATATGAGAACCTCTGACTTGTTAAATTATAAAATTTGAAATTAAATTTACTAATGTTAATGAAGACCGTAATTTTGAAATGACCTTTCATATTAACTTTTAAATACACATAATTGTATAACTTTTAATATATTCCTAAAATCTATCTTATTTATTTTTTGTAACATCATACACCTCTTTTGATATATATTTATAATAAATAAACCTTTAAAATTGCTTTCTTGTTTTTTCCTTTATGTTATATTAAATTGATTTCAAGTCTCAGGATTACCCTTAGGTTAGTTATTTATTTGTTTATATATATATATGTATATTTATTTAGGAATTTGTTTATTTATATTTGAGATGCTATGAGGTTAAAAAGATGAGGGCACGAAGGACGACCGTCTGGTAACTGTTTCAGCGCCCGGGTGAGTTGTGTGCACTGAGTGACAATAGTCTGTACTCAGACTATTGTCACTGATTTCACGCCAACCGCCTCATTCTGATTGTTTAATTTCCTGTTTCGATTTGGTCCTTCTGCATCATTGGTCAGTTAGGTAGCTTACACATGGACAAAGCTAAATTTAAAAACTATTAATTTAAATAAGATTTTTTTACTATACAGTTTCTAAATTTAGAATAGATATCATGATTCTCTTTCAAACCTATTAAAAATTTAATAAAAGCTGTTGAAAGTGTAGCATGTCAATCAGACAGATTGGACAGTTACAAGTAAAAATCAATATTTTTATAATTTATGCAAGAAAGAAACTATATTAACATGTTTAATTGAATTTACCTCAAAATTTATTTTCTCTGACTAGATTCAGTCTAATAAGATTACGTATCTCCCTACATTCAAACACGTGGTTGGTCAAAAATATTGTCTTTTGATAAATACTGTAGCAGATATCAAAGAAGAGGATTAATAGTATAATATTTATGAGTAAAATACGTTAACGCAGATACTTTGCCATTGGATGATGTCGGATAAATTTACTTACGCTTGCCATGCTGTCCACAAGAAAAAATAGTAAAGTACATCTATACCATAATTTCTTATAAAAATAATAACGGATCCTAGATCACATAATCATACCTGATATATTTAAATATAAGATGCCTTGATATCCACTTACCCGTTTAAGATGGTTTTCGATTGAATTGCCACATGGTAGAATAAAATTATTCAAAGATGGCAGCCACACGTGCTTACATTATAAAACCTGACTAAGGAAAGGAGTGCATATCGAGTTCGACCTACTTACCCACTCCACGTCAATAGACTCTAGCGGTGAGCCAAGGAAGCTTGTTCCTCCCTTTCCCCGCAAGTGGACTTCTCTTGTTATTTTCTTTTTCAGCCCGCCTTCGTCCGTATTTATCCTTTCTATGTTCTTGTGTTTATCACCTTCTCTGCTTTGTTCCGTTCGTATCAGATATAGCACAATATAAAGACCCCCAGCCAGTTCCCCATTACAGCCAATTTACTGCAACACAGCATTGAAGGAAGAACTTCTGCGCAGCATCAAAGAACACGACGACCATGAAGCTTGGGCCGTCGGATACGCTGCCGCCATGGACAGGATGACGGACTTTCGATTAAAAACCCGTCAAACTGGAGACGTCGGATCTACCGCAGCCATGGATGGGGCCCCGGACTTCGTTAAATTAAGTATCATCAAATAATCATACGAGTCCTTATGACTTTAAATCTAGTTTTTGTAGTAAAAATAGGCAATGTCTATTTCCTCCTTGTAATATTCTCTATATAGTCGGAGATAATTTTCGTTTGTTTTGAGAGTATGTCGAATTGACAATGGATCAACTGCAAATATTGTTGACTTCCTAAAGTTTTATATTGTTGTTTAATTATTGTGTCCTCCAGAATGAGGGACAAGTCTAATAGTTATTGGTTTCATGTATTATACATTAGTCCTAGAGACTATGTTGCTCTGTATATTTACCATACAGTCTTTACGTCACAAGCCTTGGGTTTGGAATACAGTAATATCTTAGTTAGACACTGGCTAAACTTCCACAAGTTCCATTAGTCTAATTTGACTAAATGTTTCACATGACGCCATAAACGTCATGTACACCTGTTTAATTTTTGGATGGCTACCACCAGGTTGTCTGTATTGGATTACATACCTCATTTGAGTTGGTGGAATTCTTTATTTTGTGTTGACTAAGCAGTCACGATTCTCGTGCGGTATTAGCTTCGGTGAGTAAACCGGGGAACTGCTATAGAGTCATAGTGGGGTTCGCGCAAATAATACCCTTTTTCTTTGCCGGGTTTTTGGCCTCCTATTGTGTTAGTATTACTCTTAGTTTATTAGCAACTAGGTTTTTGTGTAATATATAATGCGTTGGCAGTACCGTAATGGAAAAAGACCAGCCATATTACTATTTTGTTGTCACCTGCTTATTAGCCATCGACCACTATAATCAAGGAACTTTTATATTGTTTATCATTATACAAAATGTTTTAAAGTGTTTAATTTACAACCCAGACTGGCTTAACTGATTTAAAGTTATATATATATAATATATAATTATATTATATATAATATATAATTATAATATATATATAATATATAATTATATCTTGTTCTATATTTTGTTATTAACTACTTGATTATTTTCTTCTTTAGAGAAATTCATCCAGTAGCCCGGCTCCTGCAGAACCCTGGTAGCTACAGCAGAATTATCAAATTCACAAAGTCTTATTGCCTGCACTAAAACTCTAACCAGTAATATCATTGTAAACCTTAATTTTGTTATATCTGTTCTTTTTATGTTTAATAAATCTATTTATTGTTTAAAAATAATTCATTTTATATAAATTGTATAACCAGTAGAGGTCAAACCTTTCAAAAGAATTATTGAAAAACAAAATCTTCTCTTTAATTTCCAAGATGAATCCAGTACCTCCTGACGGCGTTCGACCATGCCTGAAGATGCGTGATGAGGACTGAATCGTCTTGCAGAGGAATCTTAGCCTACACCTCTGACATCTTCAGCGCGCTTATTCTCCTTTCTACAACATGCTTCAGTATTCAGTAATGGGAATTCCATTGGAAGCCCAAAGCGCTATTCTTTTTTTCTCCTTAACCTGCAGTATTGACAATGTTTTCCATTCAATAGTATCTTTAAATTTTTTATTAGTAACGTAGACTATATTTAGTGTATTAATAAGGCTGAATGATATTTATCTTAATATTTTATGTTTTTTCAGGTTAGTCATCCTCAGTCTAATATCTTATATTTATATCCCTTGTAATATTTAGAAATATGATCCCAAGGCTTTCATTTCTGGCACATTCACGATCGATAGACTATTAACATTTCTTAGGACAAAGGCTTTGAACCTTTTATTCTTGGTTAAACGCTCCACTAAGTTATACGGTGATCTATACAATTTTGAGGCAAACTCCTGCACGAAGTTTTCCAATAATCCGCAAACACAGTTATAAACCTTGGTTATCGAACTTCACTTATGAAGTCTGCAGTGACTTTCAGCAGATTAGGTCGTAGAACTACTAACCATAGTGATTTTTGCCAGGAAACTAGATCGAGAACTACCCGGAGTGGGGACACACATATTGCAGTTCATTATCGGTGACTTTTGGAAGGAGACTAGATCAAGAAATACCCAGAGATGAGACACACATATTGCAGTTCATAATCAGTGAGTTTTGGAAGGAGACTAGGTCGAAAGCTACCCAGAGTTGGGACACACATATTGCAGTTGATTATCAGTGAATTTTGAAAGGAGACCAGATCGAGAACTACCCAGAGTGATGAAACGCATATTGTAATTTATTATCAGTGACTTTTGAAGGGGATTATATCAAGAACTATCCACAGATGGAAAACATATATTTCCTTTCCTTGTAGCACTCCTAAATGTTTACAGTCATTAATACAAGTCACGTTTACAAGAGTACAATGGCGAAATTGTATGTGACTTATGGGACTACGAACACCCTTCAGTTTGGACAGATATATACATAACATCTTTGCCAAAAATTGATAATAGGTTTCCAAAATATATGTTCACTATTTTTTTTATGGAGGAGTAAATCTAATTTTATTCATAAAAATATATTAATATACTAAAAAGACCAGCAATTGAATATAGATACAGAATAAATAACTTTTATGGTGCAAAAAGTATTTTTTTCATTGACAAAATAATGCTGTCACGCAGTGCCTAGTCTAAATATAAATGATTTAAAACGTGTTGGTTCAGAATTGGATAAGAAACGATGAAGTAAATAACTGTTTGAATTTTCGATCCTTTTGTATTATTATATAGGTTTGACAAACATTTTCTGGATTATACATTTTTTATATTCAAGCTCAATACTTTGTTTATGGAGAGTTTGTATCCAAGAGAACATAAAACTGTCATTGTTGGAAGTATTTTATATACAGTAGATACGTTTTCCAACCCTTATCATATTACAGAAGGAGAATGTGAATAAAAGAAATTGAGAAGTAGATAGAAAATGAGTTGAAAGTGTTATTGTAATGTAGGCACTATCACTCTTTGAATACAATCTTTAATGTAGCGGGAATTTGGATCCAGTGGTTTGTGTTGATACATAAGTTACTTTAGTCCAATACCCATTCGTTCGTCAATAGAGATTGGAGAGGCGGTGGAGGTAAGGATGGATTTATTTTCACTATTTCTTTCTTCTGTGAGAGAATGGTAATCATTGTTCTGATGCATTATGGTAATGGAGGTGTAGAATAATTTCATTAAAACCAAACTCTTTAATTTTAAAGATAAAAAAATATTCCAAAGCGAGATATTTTATCAAATTTATTTATAAATATGACTATAAGTTTTGTATAGACCTACACTTTAGTTTCGTTTTCCTATCGATTGGAAAATGATTATTCTAGTTATAGCTTTCCCAAAGATGGAATTTTCCTTTTTCTTTGTGGTCAAAATCTACATAAAACCAAAATATACTTATTCTTATTAACATATTAAAACTGTGTGTATCCAATTAAATCTGAAGTAGAGAATTACAAAGAAGCAGGATTCTTTGTTTATTAAGTTTTTCAAACCTGAAAAATACTGTAAACGGATTTAATTTTTCTTTAGAAAATATGACAATAAAGCACTCAATAAATTGTTAAATGGTTCATTTTAAGTTGTATGAAAGGAAAAAGAGTTTATAAATATCACAAAGGTACAAAAACAATACTTTATAATAGGAAAAAATAATAGTCTACTTAAAATGAAGTTGGGTATTTAAGAAAATTACAAGTAGGTTTTCAATGGATTTCATTTAAAAAAAAATTACGATCTAAATCGGGATTGTTGATAAAACTTGCTTGTTACTCTATTCCTATAACTTTACCAATCATCCTACCCTACTCCTGCCCTTAATAACCTCTTACCCCCTCTATTATTATATTCCTCACCAGCTCTGTTAGATGAAATTCCATTAATATCAGATGAATAAATAAGATTTTTAGGGCCAATTTAAAAACCATCTTTGTATTTTTTTAGATGTTTTTCTAAGGACTTCTACAATACATAGATTCCATGATACCCTGTACACAATATATAGCAGCTATAATATTTTATTTAGAGGCTTTTTTAAATGTCTTAGCGCCAAATTGACACGATACACAATATTGGTTAGAGCAGAAGGATGAGGAAATTCCATGGGCTTAGAAAGGTGTAGGTGGGGAGAGGGGGTAGAGTGAGGGGTCAGGACTTATCCTGAAAATTGTTGGACCCACCAAAAGGGGGTACACATACACGTTCCTACTTTAATTAATCATGGGTTTTAATTAATTTTACTATTACATGTGACATGAGCCAAATCTTATAGAAATTAAAGTTTAAATAATAAAACAAAAATTGCCTTTTCAAAACTTCCTTTTGTAACATTAACTTTAAGAATATTTCAAATAATAAAGTGTTTTTGGTACAGCCAAATGTTATCAGAGAATAAAGGGTGTTTCTTGGAAGAAATGGGTTTGTTGAGGAGGATTTCTAAATCATTGATTTGTATTATAATTTTATTTATCTTTCATGTTTTCCAGGGGAGGTTCCGGGCCCGGTGGACCCTTCCTATGTGTGCGTCCCTGTAAACATAAATATTATAGTCTTAAAATACACACTTTAGCTCCCACCTAAACACACAAACACACACACATGTATAAATATACCTAGACATATATTAATATGTGTGTGTGTAAATATATGTATCTGTATAATTACATATTAATTTACATATTTTAACGATGTTACCCTAAAGAAGAAACACTGTATGATGGTCCTTAGCATGGGGCTGTACTCACCGCCTGTCTGGCTGAATGAGGCACTCCGGAAATCACACCTAACGACACTCTTCACTGAGGGAAGTACAACGCGGACTGAAGCAGGGGGTGTTGACCAATAGACCCACTTCCCTCCCGTTAAAGTTTTATAAAATAATAGTACTCCTTCCATTCGCTAGAATGTGCCACATGAAATATAACTAAGAACAGGTCGCCAACAACTAGCCCTACATATTTCCCCATCAATTAATATGTGCTTAAATTATTTTAAAAGTATTATAAATTACTAAACAATTATTTTTTTACTTGATTAATTAAAAATATTATATTTTATATGGTATTTTTAAAATTTAACATTAGTATTTAATGTTTATTCATTTTAAATATAGGATTTCTAAATTTCCGCTGTTGGTTAAACCTGTCTTCGGACTTGAGCTGTCTATTTTGTACAAGTTTTTAAACTCTCTAAATTAAATTAAATTATCATTTATTGAAATAAATGAGAGAATCTTCAATATTGTCGTAAATGTATTGATTTATTATCATTATTTAAATAAATAAGTCTTTAAGGACTTTAACTAAAAAACCACGTCGGTATGTAAGATTATAGATGCCATCACGAACACGTGCTAGAAGGCGTGATCATTAATTTAAGAAAAAATTGAAATTTAATTTTAAGAATGAATGATTTTTAATTATATTAAATATGTTTACATTTGGTACTTTAGTTCCGTTTTCTTCTTTGGCCTGATTAAATTAATTTTGCTCTCATTCCAAACCCATTAACTTTTATAGATTTTTTAAATTCTGAAGACCTAATGTACATAATAAAGCTAGTTTAATATATAATATTCAATACATTTTGATAAAGCAATAGGCAGTTAGCCCCCAAGCTTCCAATTGAGGTAGCAAAAAATATATTGTGGTCGTTTAAACTTGTTTCACCAACTTGGACGGAGCTAAGAGTTCTACAATGCCTAGGCCTACATGGCCTAATCTAAAAAAACTAAAAATCCTTTGAATATCTAGGCTTTCATAACTTAATGCCTATTTAAATCTGGGTTGGGTTCAATAAACAAACAAAAAATTACATTCTGTGTTAAAATATAATTATGTAGACATTAACTTACCAGAATGCTAGAACAAAGTTATAGGCCCATAGATTGTTTATATTGATATTGTTTTTAATAATTAGTGATGTATCGTATGAAATATGTTCAAAAGATAATAGTTTATTATAATTACAAACAATAGTAGGCCTAAATTCTTGCAGTAGTTTGTAACCATTCAGGAACTTAGGTATGGTACCTAACACATTAACTACGGAAGGCTAGGTATGTTGTTATCTATGTTAATTAATGCATCTGAGATTATATTAACATTAAAAAGAATGGGAATGGTATTGTGTTAAACCGTACAGCCACTGAGGTTAGTAATTATTAGCTACTATTACCCTATGAGCATGTACAAAAAATTATTTTAATTTAGAGTAATACTAGTCTTTCTTACAAATGACTAAGCCAGGACTTTTATTGAAGTTTTACATGTACACATTAATTCAAAAATATACTTATACATTTAAGATCTTTCACTTGTATTTTCAGAAGATGGTGAACAATTGTGTATGTCAGGTTCCAGGGTGTCCTAGCAGTGCTTGGAAAAATTCTAAGCTTTCTTTTTTTAGATTTCCAAAACAGGAAAACAGGTAAGAATATAATAATAACTTTACAGGCTATCTTTGAGCCTCTCTCCGTGAAAATCCTAGTTCATTTCCTGCTACAAGAACTTTTGACCATAGATTCTTTTAAATATGAATTAGGCCCTAATAATATGGTTAAAAGGCCTTCTTAAGGTGGGTGTGAAATAAATCAAGGGTTCATTGTGAAATATGTTTTGGCCTATCTTCCCAGATATATTTATGACATTAAATAGTAAAATAATAAATACTATTAAAATGATAAGCTAAGTTGAGGTTGATATTTTTAATTATAGGATTATTTAAATTATAATATGTCGAAAAAAACAGTCAAGAATCAAACTAAGGACCGTTGACTTGAAACTCAAACATTCTTTGATCTCAAATGTGATTTGAGTTGTGGTTTTGTATATATTATATTTTATCCTTGTGGATCATTCCACCTCATTCAAACGAGGAAAAAACAATTTTTGGCACCCATGTTCTCAGATTTTGATTAAACTTGGTATGGCATACCCAATCAAAATCTGAAAACATGTGTGTCATGGTCTGGTTGAACTGACGTGGAATGACTCTTGTGCATTATCAAATCTTGAACTTTGTATTTGGTCTCCTGAATAATTATCAGCACTTCAGTTATATAAAAACACCTTAGGCCTAGATAGCAAGAATTTGGTGGTGGATAAAACTTGAGCTAATTTTGGCTATAGAAGATAAGAAAAAGGCATTAATTTATGCTCTAAGATAGCAAATGTCAGATTGCAAAATGTGAGCATGAGAGTAAAGTAATTTTTATTACATTATATTCACATTTTTTTTACCCTGGTCTTAAGTAAGTTTGGAATTTCAGATGCAGAGAATGGATCAAGAGAATCGACCCAACATTGTCTAACAAGAAACTTTCACAAGTGAATCCCCATTGGTGTAATTAGTGCATTTGCTATAGCCCTAACAGGTAGTAAGACCTTGTGCTGTGTATAAGTTGCATACATTGCATAACCTGAACAGATAGTATAACAGTGTGCTAAAAACTTTTATATTGATTCTATTTGTGAATTGACTGAGCAAATTAGTTCTTTGAGGACTTTTTGCTATTGACTAGGTGTGTGCATATAATTTTTGAAGTTATACTTCTTTAGGTGCGTTATGAAAAAATGATGAGAGTGAAATTTTAAGATGTGCGCGCATCACTAACACAAAAGTAACAGGTTGAAGCTAAACCGCTCATTAAGTCTCGAAAAAAAAAGCTACCAACAAAATAAAAATAGAACCTCTGTTAGTCGCACATGTTGGTACGCTCGTCGCCTCTGATCACTGTTTTCATATATATAATATTTATCCACATGTTTCTAGTTTCTACATTCACAACACGTGTTTTAGTTTCATACAAGTGCGAATTATATATGTGCTAATAAATTATGTCGCGCATGTTGGTACGCTCGTCGCCTCTGATCACTGTTTTCATATATAATATAATATTTATCCACATGTTTCTAGTTTCTACATTCACAACACGTGTTTTAGTTTCATACAAGTGCGAATTATATATGTGCTAATAAATTATGTCGCGCATGTTGGTACGCTCGTCGCCTCTGATCACTGTTTTCATATATAATATAATATTTATCCACATGTTTCTAGTTTCTACATTCACAACACGTGTTTTAGTTTCATACAAGTGCGAATTATATATGTGCTAATAAATTATGTCGCGCATGTTGGTACGCTCGTCGCCTCTGATCACTGTTTTCATATATAATATAATATTTATCCACATGTTTCTAGTTTCTACATTCACAACACGTGTTTTAGTTTCATACAAGTGCGAATTATATATGTGCTAATAAATTATGTCGCGCATGTTGGTACGCTCGTCGCCTCTGATCACTGTTTTCATATATAATATAATATTTATCCACATGTTTCTAGTTTCTACATTCACAACACGTGTTTTAGTTTCATACAAGTGCGAATTATATATGTGCTAATAAATTATGTCGCGCATGTTGGTACGCTCGTCGCCTCTGATCACTGTTTTCATATATAATATAATATTTATCCACATGTTTCTAGTTTCTACATTCACAACACGTGTTTTAGTTTCATACAAGTGCGAATTATATATGTGCTAATAAATTATGTCGCGCATGTTGGTACGCTCGTCGCCTCTGATCACTGTTTTCATATATAATATAATATTTATCCACATGTTTCTAGTTTCTACATTCACAACACGTGTTTTAGTTTCATACAAGTGCGAATTATATATGTGCTAATAAATTATGTCGCGCATGTTGGTACGCTCGTCGCCTCTGATCACTGTTTTCATATATAATATAATATTTATCCACATGTTTCTAGTTTCTACATTCACAACACGTGTTTTAGTTTCATACAAGTGCGAATTATATATGTGCTAATAAATTATGTCGCGCATGTTGGTACGCTCGTCGCCTCTGATCACTGTTTTCATATATAATATAATATTTATCCACATGTTTCTAGTTTCTACATTCACAACACGTGTTTTAGTTTCATACAAGTGCGAATTATATATGTGCTAATAAATTATGTCGCGCATGTTGGTACGCTCGTCGCCTCTGATCACTGTTTTCATATATAATATAATATTTATCCACATGTTTCTAGTTTCTACATTCACAACACGTGTTTTAGTTTCATACAAGTGCGAATTATATATGTGCTAATAAATTATGTCGCGCATGTTGGTACGCTCGTCGCCTCTGATCACTGTTTTCATATATAATATAATATTTATCCACATGTTTCTAGTTTCTACATTCACAACACGTGTTTTAGTTTCATACAAGTGCGAATTATATATGTGCTAATAAATTATGTCGCGCATGTTGGTACGCTCGTCGCCTCTGATCACTGTTTTCATATATATAATATTTATCCACATGTTTCTAGTTTCTACATTCACAACACGTGTTTTAGTTTCATACAAGTGCGAATTATATATGTGCTAATAAATTATGTCGCGCATGTTGGTACGCTCGTCGCCTCTGATCACTGTTTTCATATATAATATAATATTTATCCACATGTTTCTAGTTTCTACATTCACAACACGTGTTTTAGTTTCATACAAGTGCGAATTATATATGTGCTAATAAATTATGTCGCGCATGTTGGTACGCTCGTCGCCTCTGATCACTGTTTTCATATATAATATAATATTTATCCACATGTTTCTAGTTTCTACATTCACAACACGTGTTTTAGTTTCATACAAGTGCGAATTATATATGTGCTAATAAATTATGTCGCGCATGTTGGTACGCTCGTCGCCTCTGATCACTGTTTTCATATATAATATAATATTTATCCACATGTTTCTAGTTTCTACATTCACAACACGTGTTTTAGTTTCATACAAGTGCGAATTATATATGTGCTAATAAATTATGTCGCGCATGTTGGTACGCTCGTCGCCTCTGATCACTGTTTTCATATATAATATAATATTTATCCACATGTTTCTAGTTTCTACATTCACAACACGTGTTTTAGTTTCATACAAGTGCGAATTATATATGTGCTAATAAATTATGTCGCGCATGTTGGTACGCTCGTCGCCTCTGATCACTGTTTTCATATATAATATAATATTTATCCACATGTTTCTAGTTTCTACATTCACAACACGTGTTTTAGTTTCATACAAGTGCGAATTATATATGTGCTAATAAATTATGTCGCGCATGTTGGTACGCTCGTCGCCTCTGATCACTGTTTTCATATATAATATAATATTTATCCACATGTTTCTAGTTTCTACATTCACAACACGTGTTTTAGTTTCATACAAGTGCGAATTATATATGTGCTAATAAATTATGTCGCGCATGTTGGTACGCTCGTCGCCTCTGATCACTGTTTTCATATATAATATAATATTTATCCACATGTTTCTAGTTTCTACATTCACAACACGTGTTTTAGTTTCATACAAGTGCGAATTATATATGTGCTAATAAATTATGTCGCGCATGTTGGTACGCTCGTCGCCTCTGATCACTGTTTTCATATATAATATAATATTTATCCACATGTTTCTAGTTTCTACATTCACAACACGTGTTTTAGTTTCATACAAGTGCGAATTATATATGTGCTAATAAATTATGTCGCGCATGTTGGTACGCTCGTCGCCTCTGATCACTGTTTTCATATATATAATATTTATCCACATGTTTCTAGTTTCTACATTCACAACACGTGTTTTAGTTTCATACAAGTGCGAATTATATATGTGCTAATAAATTATGTCGCGCATGTTGGTACGCTCGTCGCCTCTGATCACTGTTTTCATATATAATATAATATTTATCCACATGTTTCTAGTTTCTACATTCACAACACGTGTTTTAGTTTCATACAAGTGCGAATTATATATGTGCTAATAAATTATGTCGCGCATGTTGGTACGCTCGTCGCCTCTGATCACTGTTTTCATATATAATATAATATTTATCCACATGTTTCTAGTTTCTACATTCACAACACGTGTTTTAGTTTCATACAAGTGCGAATTATATATGTGCTAATAAATTATATTCAGTAGTGATTTAAATTGAATATTTTGATTAATATTATTTACTATTCGTAAATATTAGTGAAAAAAATTGTGCTTATAGACTTTTTCAAGTGCTCCAATATAATTGAGGTTAACTATCCGTATGTATTATTTATTGATATAAATTAAAATATTATTATTTAACATAATTAATACTAAATATTATTAAATTATTATTGTTAAATATTTATTATTGGTTATTTAATATTTACAAAATAAAGAAATAAAATTAATAAAACATTTAATAAACTTTTTGATAAAAATGAAAAGTGAATATTAAATTAAGAAAATAATAAATATTTAAAAAATGAATAAACTTAAATTCAATTTTTGAATTTATTATTAAATTTATTCATTTACTTTTAAAATATTAAATAATCAATAATAAATATTTAAAATTAAGAATCTTATAATATTTAGTACAAATTATGTCATATATATTTATTTAATGATGCCAAAGAAGTATAACTTCTCACGCGCGTACATAAGTACACACACCAAATTTTTTTTTAATAAATAATTATGAGTTTACAAAGATCTTAAAAAACCAATATAGAAACACTGTGCAATAATGTAATGTTTGATCCCTGGTTGTTGAGATTTTCTAGAATTATTTTGGTTCTGGACCCCCAATAGGCAGTATTTGAGGTTTAAAACAAATTTCAATTGAATAATTGATTTTTATTTTTTGTAAGGTTTGTGTTTCAAATCCATTATTTTCTGGAATCCTAGAATCTCCTTAAGGATTAGATGGTCCCATTTCTAATTACATTAATGTTTCCACACATTTATTTCTAAGCCATTAATCAATTATTAAATTATTTTTAGTAATAATAGTATTAATACAAATTATGAAATATTTTGTTCAAGTACAAGTTTGTATATATTTTTTAACAAAAATATTGCTGGGTACACAATTCGTAACATTTTCAGATCATTTAATGATCTCAGTCAAATAAATACCTCTTGCACACATCTACTAACAATGTTTTGTTAACAAAACCTTAAGGTCCACATAGAACGCATGTAATGTGGCCATAAGACAGTCCCAAGCCTGTTCGAACACAGAGGGAATTTATTATTATACCTGTAGCCTTATAGACTTAGTACACCACAAATGTGACCAGAGAATAAATACAAGGTGACACCTACCTTAACTCTAATGAAATGGGCCAGTTTCCCATATGAAATTAGCTCATGCCATTCAGGTCTAGGTAGTGGTTCTTTATTTAGTAACTAGTACGCACTAGAACATATGCAGTAAAACTAGGCATTCGAAAGAGTATTTAATGTGGCAAGCCACCTTGAGTTCTATCGAGTCCACCACATATTCAAAGGAAATATCAGGAAATTTCATCAGATTTCTATAAAAATTATTTACAACTTAATTACTTGGATGTTATTTTGCACCATTGTAATATTTGTGTTAAATCTGACAAATCAAGTTATCATCACAACATGCAATTCAATTACTTCAGTTTTTTCCATATGAATATTGATCTGTTATATATAAACAGCTCAGAATTGCTATAGTTGAAAATAAATGAAGTATTTTAGTTGTCAATATTTTTGTTGGTGAAGCGAAGTCGAAGCTGAGGTTTGTTTTGAAGCCAATTCGAAGCTTCGCACACCCCTAGTTTCTCACAACAATTTGAACTCAATTTTTTTATACACATTAGCACACATTCATATTTGGGCACAAATTGAGCCCAAACAGTGAACACAAAAAAAAAAATCAATTTTTGGCAATATGGCAAGTCAACGTAAGCTAAGTTTATAGCACAACTATAACTTTTTTTGGTTTGTGTGTAAATATTTGTGAGTCACCTGGCTCTAAATTTGTAGAATTTGTTTTAGTCTTGGTTTGTCTTATAATATTTATTTTCCTTTCTCTTAAAGGTTCCATAAAAGTTCGAATCGGATGCCGTCCTGTAATCAGCTCCGTGTAACCTGCATTCTTCTTGTTGGTTTACTTATGTTGCTGAAACCTTTGCCTTTTTACTACTAAAGACTGTTTGAAGTCGCATTAGTTTACTCAATATATCAAGTGGTTTAACATATAAGGTTGACTTTTATGTAATTGTATACAATCAATTGGACAAAATCTCGTGCCGTGTATTTTTTATTTCCATTATCTTTTATTATACTATATGTTAAAAAAAAATTCTCAACAGTTTAATTTCATAGAACAGTACAGTAAATAATTATTTCACTATACACCAGATTATAGGTCACGATTTATATGTATGACCATATTAATTTTATTTGATATTAAAAATATATTTTTTTTATTCATAAGTGTTTGTTTTTCATTTTCAATCACTTTTACTTTAGCCATTCATTGAAATTGTAATGTTATTTATGGAGAATCATGACTTTTATTACATCAGAGAATTTTGAAACCTATTTGAAAAGTTATTATAATTCTTGAAATAAAAGATAACATTTATATAATTTTTTTATTCCTGGACAAGTTTATATTTTATAAAAGAAGGTACATTTTCACTTATCATTACTGGAGTTATACATTTTCAATTGTGTCTTAAGGATTCCTGGTGAAGAGACAATCATTAAGCTTTACGAAAGTGAGTATATCCTATTTCTTGATAGGAATGAAAATCTGAGAGGCCTT
Organism: Timema californicum; assembly: GCA_902141385.1. Taxonomy (NCBI): domain Eukaryota; kingdom Metazoa; phylum Arthropoda; class Insecta; order Phasmatodea; family Timematidae; genus Timema; species Timema californicum. The sequence goes on along the minus strand of CABFOW010002835.1, from coordinate 27,350 downwards.
TTTTCCTACTAAAATTCTATCATATAGTAGAATTTTGGTAGGGAAAAAAAGTTTCTGACACATTTGGCAGAATTTTTTTTTGTAGGACAGTAGTTAAGTATTTATTCGCTAGTACGCTAGTAACAGATCTAGTTTATAGTCTGGTTAATAGAGGGCTCTTATATGTGTAGTTTAAAAATCACCCGCTAGATCTCTCACTCAATTAGTACTCCTTCCATCCGCTAGGAGCAGTTTGTTTCACGGAAGACCTTTAACATGGTCGTCAACAATCTCTAATAATCTCTGGACTGAAGCGAGACCGAACTCAACACCCCGCTCGTGATGGTTGCCACGCCCAAAATAAAGAAAGACTAATTTTGACCAGAGTAGTTTCCGGTCGTGGAAGTTTCCTGGTATTTTCTATAGTGCTCAGTGTCGCCGTTTCCCCCACCTAGGCACTGCTCACCTCCCTTCTTTTGTTTGTTCTTCTCCACCCTGCTTCCCCCTCTCTGTGAATTTTCTCGAGGTTTGCGGACTATAAAATGGCTTGTATGTTTAAACGATTTACTCATTGTAACACTGGCATTTATTAGGTGAGGGCACCGACTCATATCTTCTCTAGGGCACGAACTTCAAAATTCTCTTCTGACATCATTATAGGGGGGGGGAGGGAGAGGGGTGTCACGCTTTGCAAAATTACCGTTTGGGATTAACTATAAATGAATTTATCCTTTCTTGGGGGCTTTAGGAATATCTCGTGGAATCGTCACGAGTATTTTTAATTGTAAATATGTAGAGCTCTCTACCGGCGCACTCTGACCTTTTTCTTGCTTTAATTAATTTACGTTTATTGGTTTGTTGGGTTTAAGGTCTTTGGTGCACTTACTAAAAATAATATTAAATGACGTTAGGTCAACACATAATTTTCATATTTGTAATATTAAAAGTAATATTAAATAACGTTTGGCCAACACACAATTTTCATATTTGTAATTTTTAAAATAATATTTAATGACGTTTGGTCAACACACAATCTTCATATTTGTAATATTAAAAGTAATATTAAATGACGTTTGGCCAACACACAATTTTCATTTTTGTAATATTAAAAATAATATTTAATGACGTTTGGTCAACAAATAATTTTCATATTTGCAGTACTAAAAGTAATCTTTAAAGACGTTAAATTGGTCAAATCAATATTGTTGTTGTTGAAACAGTGATGTACTTCTTATGCTTGAGGATTAACTTATGTAACCAAATAATAAACAGCCTGTTTTCTCTTGTGACTACTTGGATATTATTTGGGCAACCCTTCCAGGAACCTTTAAGGTCTCACAAGAGAAAATGGTAACAGAGCATGGTCCCGTGGTTCCATGGTTCATGGTTCCACATTTTATGCTCTGTAAGGTTTTGAGGTGACTGCGGCATAACTGCGCATAATTTTGTATTGTTTGATAAGGCTTGTCTATTCTGTTTCGCACTGTCCGAGACCATGGTTCCTCCGCTGAAGCCTGATGTAGAGACTTCAACTAAAATGAAGAAAACTGAAATTTACAAGCTTAGCCTCGACCAGCTGCTGTCTGAGCTCGAGTCCAGTGATGTCCCTGTTCCAACCAACGCCATGGTGGGTGAGTTACGATCTCTTCTCTCTGAACTATTGAGTGAGGTTGGGGAGGCTTCAGCTGATCTTGGTATGGCCGAGGATGCGAGTGGGAAACATGTTACTCTTCCCCATACTGCCCCGTCCGTGCCTGTAGTGTATACTAAGAGTCAAAGCAAAGTTTTGATCGAGATACTCGGCCGTATCCCTGTATGTGACAGGCAGGATCACACCGGACTGTTTAACTTTCTAGTAGAAGTTAATAGGGCTTCATGTCTAAGGCTTGTAGATGAACCTGAGTTTTTAACCTTGTACTTGACGAAAACGTCTGGCTTTCTTACCGAGCAATTTTCCCAGGGCATTCAGGCCAAATAATCCCTATGAGCTGTGATAGATTTGGTATTGAACGCGTTGTTGCCCAATAGGACAAAATAGAAACTATGTAGAGAAGTAGTTCATAGGTTTCAGTCCCCCCACGAATCTTTAAGAATTTCATATTATGTATAACTGAAGCGGCTCGTGTACTGAACACTGATTTAGAGGAGCCCGAGCTAGTTGACATAATCCTTGAAAATGTGTCGCCCCTGACTATGCACCATTTTGTCTTTTCTAATAAGCCTACCTCTTTACAGGATCTTTACTCCTTGGCGTCAGTCATTAAGGGGACTCTTCTCTCCGAAGAAGAGTATTTGAGCACGCATTTTCCCGCAGTGGGGAATCGCGCGCTATCGGGTTTGAATCCCGGACAAATTTGTACTGCGGTACCTTCAGACCCATCTTTACCGTGTAGCCGTAATATGTCTTCTAATGGGAATAACAACTTGGGTTTGAATCTCGGGAGCCACGTGCCCCATGATTTGTCCAGGGTTAGGTGCTACCGTTGTAACCGACTAGGGAATGTCCGGAGACAGTGCACGGAGGGAAACCCTTTAGGCGCGGCGATGGTCGTGGTACGGAGCGCCCATATTTTCTAAACCGCGCGTTCTGAGTCCGTGCGTTTCTATTTCAATTGGGCCCGTAGAGTTTGTGGGACTTTTTGATACCGGGGCTAGCCATTCCTTTGTTTGTGACAAATTTCTTGATATTGTTAAGGCTAAAATTAATATTTTGTATGAGCCCATGATGCCCTAGGCGTATGCCATGGCTAATGTACAGTGTCTATGGGTTCCCTTTAATGTTAAACTTCCGGTCTAAATTGGACGATTTTCATGGAAGCGCTCGTTGTATGTTGTGTCCAATCTTCCTTTCAATGTTATCTTGAAAAATGATTTCTTATTTGAAACCAAGGCCCGATTGAACTTATGTGAGTAGATAGTGTCGTTTGGTTTCGCGCCAAGTGAATTTATCCCCTTTGTGGCATGCAGAACCCCTTCGGGTCTATTTTCTGTTGATTGTAATAGTGAAGTGATAGATGGCGTGGTCAGTCAATTCCCAGATGTCATTACTGATTGGTGGGGGAAGTGTAACATTCTGCCATATGACATCATTGCGCAGGACGACATTCCAGTACGCTCAGATACATATTCCTGTGCACCGCCCAAAATGAAAATTTTTAGGGAAGTAGTTTTCGACCTCGAAAGGAGAGGGGTCATTCGCCCATCCATGTCCCCCTATGCCAGCCCGGCGTTCATCATCCCCCGTAAGGGTAAAGGCTTCTGCCTCATTGTGGATTATAGGAAGGTGAATAAATAATTGTATTTGACCCCTATCCAATGCCAAGCATTGATTCAGCATTCCAACACCCTGGCCAGGCTAAATTTTATAGTTTGATTTACCTGAACGCAAGTTTTCTGCAGTGCGCGCTCTCAGAGCCTTCCAAGAAATTCACGGCTTTCGTTACCCCATGGCAGGTCTATGAGTTCAACCTTGCACCCTTTGGCATTAGTTGTGATGGGCAAGAATTAAATAGGGCGTTTGATCATATACTTTCAGATCTGATGTTTAAATTCATTTTCAATTACCTGGATGATATTTGCATTCACAGTAACTCTCTGGAGGAACATTTACTTCACGTTGAAATTATTTTTGCGTCACTTGCGCTCGGTCGGTCTTACCGTTAACTAGGAGAAAGTTAGTTGGGCTGAGACATCGATCCCGTACTTAGGCTACATAATATCAGAAGGGAACCTGCTCATTGACCCTGAACGAGTATATCCGAACCTTGACTTCCCGGCTTCTAAGGACTTGAAGGGTGAATTACGTTTTTTAGGTATGTGCGCGTACTATGCCAGGTTCATTCCTATGTTTTCAGAAGTCCCGTGCCCCCTTAACCCCCTTAATAAAAATGGGCTGACGTTTGTATGGGGACCGGATCAAAATAACTCCTTCCTTTCTCTCAAGCGGCATCTAGTGTCCCCCTCAGTACTGCGCATGCCTGATTTCTCGCTCCCGTTTTGGCTGCACTTAGACGCGTCCTCAGTAGCACTTGGTGCTGTTCTCTCCCAGTTGACTACCGAGGGTGATATATCTGTAGCGTTTGATAGTAGAACTTTGAATACCGCAGAGAAGAAATACAGCATCTACGAAAAGGAATATCATGATTGCGTTTTTGCAATCGAGAAATTTTCGGATTATTTAGAGCTTAGGACGTTTGACTTGTTCACCGACAACGTAGCACTGTCCTGGATGTGGAACCACCCTAATCAACTGAGCAAGATAGGACGCTGGGTGTGGAGACTCTCTAGGTATAGCTTTAACACTCATCATATTGCCGGGAAATTGAACGTGGTGGCGGACGAATTGTCCCGTATGTCCGAGGATCTAGATCATGTTGGGGATCACCCGGAAACTGGCCAACTTTGCGTCATCCACACTATCCCGAAGTCGTTTATTTCTATTGGTGACCATCAATCTGAAGATGACTTTTGTAAACAGGTAGTGGAGAGGATAGAAGCTGGAGAGGTGGTGGGTTACTACTCTATCCATAAGGGTCTACTGGTAGTCAATATTAGGGGCAAAACCAGATATTACGTTCCGGAGAAGCTCAGGCCCATGCTCCTGAGGTACTTCCACAACTAGGTATTTGGGGGGCACTGTGGCATACTTAAGACGGAACGTAAGGTATCGAAAGATTTTTTGGCCAAATTTATCCAAGGATGTCAGAGACTGGGTACTAAAGTGTGAGCCGTGCTAGAAGGAAAAACCTTCTCAGAACTCAAAGATCGGTCTTCACTCGGCCGATATCGCAACGCGCCCGTGGGAAAGGTTTTTTTTATTATGTTGGACCTCTCACCCGCACCTCCATGGGCAACACAGCCGTTTTAATTGCCATGGATGCCTTCTCCAAATTAGTCATACTAATAACTCTTAAAAACATGAAAGCGTCGACCACTGTGAACGCTTTGTCTAGGCGGGTTTGGGCATTATTAGGGATCCCTAGAATAATTGTTAGCGACAATGGGCCATGCTTTAGATCAAAGGCTTTTGGGGATATGTGTTTTCTATGGGATATACGTCACGTGACGAAGAGTCCATATCATTCTTCCCCCAACCATGTGGAACGATTCAACCACAATTTGAACGTGGTTCTGACAATATTCCACCACCTTGACCACTCCCACTGGGACAAACACCTCGACTTGTTAAACCTAGCTTTCAAATCGGCCTACCATGAGTCGATCCGGGCTACACCGGCTTCACTCTTCCTAACCGGGACTTGAACAACCCCCTCCTGGCCATCAGGGTTGTAGATCCACTCTTGTCTGAATCCATCCACCGCACCTTTGAGGTGAAGTGTGAGCTTGCGTTTGTTAACCTTCAGAAGTCACAGTGGAAGGTGGCTTCGTCCTACAATCGAGAGCGAGTCCCTGTTCCCTTTAAGTTTGGTGATAGCGTTGTTTGCAAGAGTTTCCCCCTGTGCTCAGCAGCGGACAGGTTGTCGGCTAAGCTCTCCCGTCTCAGGGCTCCTGAGGGAGGTAGCAGACCAATCTTTGACACGACATGCTCATGTCAGCCACTTAAAAGCCATGGCATAGTGAGTCAGTTCCCATTACCTTATTGTTAGTGACGTTGTGATGTCAAGTGAAGTATTTTCTGGGCACTTTATTATTTAAGTGTTTTTTATCAATTTAAAGACAGGGTGGGGGGGCTCCTTCATTACTATTTAGGGATTATAAGTAGGTGTTGTGTGTAATATTGATATTATGTTATTTAAACTATGGCGTCTGGAGCTTGGCAATTATCAAAAGTGCGCGTCAGCCCCAATAAAGACACCCTAGGATATGTACTTTCGCTGAGAAGACTTCAGTCTCTTCTGGCATCTGCGAGATAATTACCTCCGACCTATATGTACAGATGAAAACAAAGACTCATAGGTTGAGTGAACCCTAATGGGCTCGACTTGTACATGACCTTCCAAGATTAGGTATAGATTCCTTGTTGTAATATATATTTTACATGTTCAATTTTTGTTCTCAGAGAGGTCTTCACATTCCTCCGTTTCCCTTTCTCTCCGACTCTGGGAACTAAGTGCTGAGTGGGTCGTGAACCCTATGAAAAGGATCTGGTGCCGGTGAGGCAAACTGATTCCGTCATGTGAAGAAGATGGTGACTGGCTGCATTGGGTCGTCTGGGACTGAGACGGGAGGAGGGTCGTACGGCGAGACCGAAGGGCTACTGCAAGGCATTACGAGAGTAGCTGAGGGGCTGTGATAGACCACCGTGAGGGCCAATGGCCTGCCAGTTGGACCGGTTTCAAGGGACCCTTCATTATACCCTTTCTCTATTTTGAGCTAGTTATATCTAGTCCACCTCATAACACCCTATCTCTATCTAGAGCCGATTATATACAGTCCGCCTCATAACACCATATACCTATTTTTAGCTAGGTCTATCCAGTCCACCTCATTACATCCTACATCTATCTTGGCAAGTTCTACCAAATCCCCCACATTACATCCTATCCCTATATTTAAGCTAGCTCTTTTCAGTCCAGCTTTTTACACCCTATCCCTATCTTAAGCTAGTTATATCCAGTCCACCTCATTACACCCTATCCATATCCTGAACAAGTTATATCTATTCCCTCTCATTACAGCATATTCCTATCTTGAGCTGGTTCTATCCAGTCCCAAAAATTACAACCTATCCTAAATTTGACCTAGTTCTATAAAGTCTATCTCACTAAGCCCTAGCCCTAATCTTTAGATAGTTTTATCCAATCCAACTCATTACACCTTATCCCTATTTTGAGCTAGTTCTATCCAGTTCACCTCATTAAACCATATCTCTATCTTGAGCTAGTTCTGTTTAGTCCATCTTACTACACTCTGTCGCTATCTTGAGGCAATTCTACCCAGTCCACCTCACTAAACCCTTAGCCTATCTTTATCTAGTTTTATTCACTCCACCTAATTACACCCAATATCTTTCAAATGCATTTTAATGTCATTCTATCATCTTTATCTAGTTCTTCCCAATGATTTCTTCCCATTGGATTAATCGGTCAGTACCCTTAACAAGTTTCTAGAATCTCCTATTTAAGCTGCATGTCCTGCCCACCGTAATCTACCAGACTTGACTATCCTAACAATGTATTGTGATGATCACAGGGTATCAAACACATAATTATGTAACCTACTCCATTTTCCAGTAATCTTATCTAATTTAGGACCATATGTCTCCTTAACCCCCTTGTTTTAAACACCCTGAACTTGTTTTCATCGTGTAAGGTAAGATATCATGTTTCACACACAGCAAACCACCACTAAAATTATTGTTTTGTGTATGCTGAGATTACATTCCTAGACAGGCGAGATGTCATCAATATACTGACCGAGTAATAGCATGCATTTCCCAGTGATATTTTTTCCTAATTCTTATTTTTATATCGTTATTGCTTTTAAAAATTGTCACTAAATATTTAAACTAATTAACCCTGTTAAATAATGTCTTGATCATGGTAATCACTAGTTTATCGTTCCCAATCGGTTTTCTCTGTGTGATCATATATTTAGTATTTAAGCGTTTAACTATAAACGTATTGCCTTAATAGTATCTAGTAAAATTTCTGAATTTATTGTAACCACCTCCTTACTATTACCGAACAAAGCTAATCATCTTCGTACATTAATGTCTGCATTGTAATGTTTAATGTCAACCCTTCCCTTGTCACTTTCATTTACCTAGTAGCATACTTTAAGGCTAGATTACAAGTTAATAGGGAAAGTATATTCTTGTTTCAAACTATTATATATTTAGAAAATAGCTGATAAGAAACATACAACCCGTACCCTGACCCGAATATTAGTAAAAAATACGTCAAATAGCTTGACAAGGTTTTTGAGTACCCCAAAGTTAACTAAAATTGCATATAATTTATATATTTTTAAAGAGAATATCTCTGCCAAGTTTTAATAAAATTTGTCCACAATGCCAAATGTTAAAGTTAAAACAGGATCTCTTTACTTTTGGTCCCCAATTTATTAACAGTGCCATTTATTTCAATTTTATGTTCAGGATATATTTTACACTGAAATTTTACACTGTTGATCTCCAATTATCTCATCTACATATGTAGTCAATCTAGACAGAAATATATTTGACCAAGCTTTGTAAGCAGTTGGATCTCTTAACTACCCCTTCAGTAGAATCTGTTTTGTCTCCCTGTTTACAAAATAGGCATAATAATCGACTTCCATTGCTAGAAAAGGTTCTTTTACTTTTCAGAATAAACAGTGAAGTAACAATAAATAAATCACATGCTATTAATAATTAGAGACTCAATTTTACATGCATGTAGGATTTTAGGACAGTAAAAATAATAATAATAATAAATGTTGGTCATAAACTCTTAAATTAAAGCGTATACCCAATGAAAATAATAACATAATTATTATATTTTAGTATATATTTAACAGTGGGAGATGTTGGGGAGGAGTGTTATTTTAGAAGATTATAAATTCTTCCTGAAATTCAAAATAAAATCTAGTACCATTTTATTTGAATTTTTAAACATCACTTTGAATAGTTATAAAAAAAATTAAATTGTTAATTTTTCTAACAAATAAAACACATTAATATTTATCACTGCTGTTCAGATTAAATCCCCAATATAAAACTTAGATAATGATTATTATAAATAATTTTTTAATTATCTATATTACTTAATGCAAAACATTAGAAATAGAAAAAGTAGTTTAAAATAACTGAATACAAAAAACGTGTTGATAATTTGAAAATATTTTCCAATTCAATTATAGAAGAACTTTGAAGAGTGATAACAAGAGTGTTTTATAAGTTTAAAAAAATATATTTTTTAAAATCACAATATTGGCCAAATGTAATTTTAATACACATTTTAAAGATTTAATGCAGAATAAAAAACAATACTAATTGATAAATAATTACTCTCATTCTATTGTATAAAATGACAGATCTAAATAATGATTGACCTCTTTATTATACTTCCTTGATTTTTTATCTAAATATTTTTATATTTTCAATAAAAAGCATTTTAGGGGGAGAAGGTGGAGAGCCTATTGTGGAGAGTGAATGCCTTTCAAGTGTCAAGTAGCCCTTGTGTGGCAAGTCAAGCAACACTGAAGAAATGAAGAGACGAACGAGCCTTCTCAAAGCTTTCCCCGGTAATTCTTTCAAGTGTCAAGTAGCCCTTGTGTGGCAAGTCAAGCAACACTGAAGAAATGAAGAGACGAACGAGCCTTCTCAGAGCTTTCCCCGGTAATTCGTGTGGTTCTATCGATTATATGGTGGTAGCAACCACCGTAACTCAATGGATGAAACCTCTTCCATACCATCTCTACTACCTCACTTCACTACAGCAAGACTCTGACGAACAAAGACGAGCCTACCTTTTCATCTCTTTCACGAGAGGAAAACCTTATTGGACAGCGTCACAAAGTTCTCACGTCTGGCAATACAAGAGACCGGCCTTTATTATAATCATTTCAGGGAGAATATTCCTTATCTGACACTTCCTAAAGTTACTGGAGCTGTTTTTATGTAATCATACGCAAACTTATATCGATTATCAATATCTCATTTTATTTAGTGATAAAGATTTGAACTCCACATCAACATAATTTAATTTTTAAAAATAAACAAATTCTATAAATACAGTCAAGATTATAATACCCCAAGTTTTTAGTTAAAATGACGATAGATCTAATATGTTTAAGTTTCATAGGAATTGCTATTAAAGGTAGATACTCGTGGATGAAAACCCGATAGGCCTATGTTTAGTAGTTAGCGATTGTTTCATTTACCATCTTGCATTAATTTATATTCGCATATCGATGTTAATTTATTCGTCTAGCTACTATTGGCTCTACGTAGCCTACCAGAACGACAGTACTAAACGTGGGGATGTAGGAAACGTGAGAGAAGACAGGTGTTTTTGCAGTTGTTATAGCAAAACTAATTTTGGCTCAAATAAATCAAATATTGCTTCAGTACAAACATAGAGTTTAATTTTCTTCACATGGTGATATCAATAATTCTTGAATATCTGATAAGCACAGCAGCATTAATTGAAAAAACCTTTTAAATGAATGAAAAGTGTTGTCATTCAATTCTAGGACTTCCTTGACATATATAGTCCAGAAAATTGAGGTCACCATGTGAAGAAAATTAACCTATACGGTTGTACTGAAGCAATATTTGATCTACTTTGGCCAAAAAAAGTTTTGATAAAGAAACTGCAAAAATATTTTCCTTTTCTTGCGTCCCCTACACCCCGCCAACCCCTCACGCCCCCTTAATAAAGTTAAACTTGATCCTAATTCTACGGAGTGATACGGACTTACGTATCGGGACTTTGTGGACAAAGCAATCCGTTACTGTGGAGTCGAGCTCTTCTTACAGACCACGGATTGGGATGTGAAAAAGTATCGATACTTTACTAATATCGGTATTTTCCTTTCGATAATAATATTTTTTTACACGATACCTTTTTTTCGATACTTTTACTGATATTAGTACTAACACTCCAATATCAGATTGGTATCGAAAGAAACAACTTGTTTTGCTATCTTCACTCATACTGAGATTAAATGTGCATTAGGGTGATCTGTAGAGGAATAACAAATGACACTATTTCTCAACCATCACTCATTTTCTGCATGACAAGCAAGAAGCAACTCCAGCATTCAGGGTCGTTTGCAAGAACTTGACTAAGTGGATGCTTTGTTGACACTAGTGTGGCTTGCGTAATCATAAAATAAAAGGTGTAGCGATAGTATGCTGGGTACCACACTATCAGTCAGATCACTTAAAATTTAAATTTAAATGTACCACCGTTTTGCACCTATTTTGCACCGTTTTGCACCCAAGTATTACGTTTTGCACCCTAACCCCAGATACGATACGACTGTTTATGTTTAGGGGGGCCTAGTTAAGATTAGCCCCCCCCCCTACAATCAAAATGTTGGATTTTTTTTTATTCCATCTTTAAAGTTCTGTTTTTCACCGTTTTGCACCCAAGTATGACGTTTTCCACCTGAATAGTTTTTCAAGAAAAAAATATTTAAAGTAGAAAAAAGTGGGGGGGGGCAAGTTAAACGTAGCCCCCCCCCCCACTCACTGATTGGAGTTTTTCCAATGCCAAAATAAAAGTCCTGTTTTGCACCGTTTTGGACCCAAGTATGGCGTTTTGCACCCTAATAGATTAGCGAGAAAAAAATATTTAATATACAAAAAAATTAAGTCGTTGGACCTTCCCTCCAGCCCCACACCCTCAAATTAAGAATGTAAATATACCATCGTTCTCTACATATTTAGCATCGTTTTGGACCTTAGTTGTGCTTTTAAGAAAAATCAAATATATTTAAAGTTAAAAAATATTCGGTGGCCAAGTTAAGTGTAACCCCCCCCCCAGATTAGAAAAAAAAAGTTATTTGTAAGCCCCATTAAAGATTTCCACGGAAAACTATCATTTTTAAAGTACAATAAAAACTATTTTCACAAAAAAATCAAAAAACATTTACCAAACGTTTGTATTAATATTTAAAATTTCCAAAAAGTATTTTTTTCGTAAACTACCCTCAAATTATTTATATTTGTTAAAAGTAAATATATATTTTTATTTATCATGATAAACAATTAACAGATATCTATTTAAATAACATATTAAAATATTTTTGAAATATTTTGAATTTTCTAGAATTTATCAAATGTAAACTAACCTTAAATTAATATATTTTATAAAAATCAATATACGTTATTATTAAATCGTGTAAAATATTCCTCAATTGACAAATTTGTAAAATCTATTTTCAAATAACCCACTTAAGTGGCAGAATTGTCCAAGGCGTTAATTTCCTGCTAGGCTGGCCTGCTGGTAATGGGAAGATTGATGTTCGAATACCGGTCGTGTCTACAGAGGGTATTTTTCCCTCAATGGTTTTCCACTCTCCTTCCACCAGTAGAGTAATTACCATAGATGCCTATAAGCTGAAAAGGCAGTAAAATTCTGTGATTACATTTTTTTCTTTTTTAAACTACAATTGTTCAAATATCAGTAATCAGCAATACGATTAAATTTATTGTTTAAGAAAAACCAATGATTAAATAATTATTCTTATTGTAAATAACTTGCCAGACACCCATTTTGAGCCAATTCATTAGAGTTATTTTCAAAATATTTTAAATTTTATAAAAAATCAGTCTTTGGTAAACTACCCTTTAGTGAATTTTTCCCTAAAAAACAAGTGTACATTTCTATTTGTCGTTTTGAAAAATCCCCAGAGTTACATATTTAACTAAACCGTTAAAGCTATTTTCGGAAATCTTTTGACTTTATAGAAATTATTCTTCGCTATACTGTTCTAATATAAATTTTTACTTAAGCGTACAGTGTTATTTGTCAGATAAAACACTAACTAAAAATACAATTTAAACATAATTGGTAGAGCCTTCTCTAATTATTTGTGGGTTTCAAAATTCACTCTTAAATAAACTACCGTTAATATAAAGATTAGTGTAAAAATCAACAAAAACTCCCAAATTATAGCCATTCAACTTTGAAAAAATTCATTCAAACAATTTAGTATCTATATTCAGAGACAGACATAATTGTAAAATCCATTTTTTTAATTCAGGAGAAAATAAAACGTAAGGCTTCATAATAATCTTTAGGTTGAAAATTTTCATGATTACAATAAGTTTATTTTCTCTCTGTACGTTAAAATAAAAATCCATAAAAAACTAAAGATTAAACTATATTTAGAGCATACTTTGTAACTTGTGAATAGTTATTTCTTAAAAGCCAAACATTTAAATATAAAATACAGTTATTTAAATTCTACATAAGATTCAAATTATTTTTTCTAAAATAATAAACATTTTCAAATTTGTATTAAAATATGTTGGGGCAAATATTTTAAATTTCTCAACTGTATAGTTTAAAGTTAAATAAAACATTTTATTCAGCACAAAAGTGTATATATTAACTGGACCTAAACAATTATATCTTTCAATATTTCAGAATATTATGAAAAAAAACTACTTAATGAGCCATGATCTGGGATATAAAGCACCTCGTTATTTTATAGTTAATATTTTCCATTAGTAAGAAAAATTGTTTCTTTAATTCATAGGAAAATGGTAGCTTTCTAGTATTAATGATGCCCATGCACACCCTTTCAGGTCAAACACATTCCATAAAAGAAGCTCAACTTGGGTAGTTGTGTTCGTACACTGACCACGTGGGCAAGCTAGCCATCGGGATCGACAGTTGCTCAGCAAGCATTTTAAGATAGCGATAGTAAATGTTTTCAGAACTACTTAAATCTAAAGTAACTGAATATTGAGAAAATTATGGTATACCATTTATATTTACAAAGTAAACCCGTCAGAAAAGGACACCAGCCTTGTTCATATAAAATAGAAACGTCATCAACAAGGTAATAATTTTCAAATATGGTGACACTAAAACTCAACTATAAGACACGTGTATATCAGAGTAAAATGGTAAAAAAAACTAGTGTGTAAAACTGTTTCCAAACAAGACATTAAAACAATATATTTATTTCTACTTTAAAGTAAGTTAATTACTAAGGTGTAAAACATTGCGTGAAAAACCATTTGAAACTAAACACATTTATAAACTTTGAAAATCCATGAATATAATATGACACTATAACTTGTGTTATAGCTAATTATTTTTCTGGCTAAACTATTAATGTTCTAAACTTCATGTTTGAGTGCAAACTATATATTAATATTATAATAGGAAAATTCACGACCTTTTTTTGGGAAGCAAGGCATGCGCTGAGCTTGTCCCATTAATTATCTCTGATCTTTTTTTGTATTGATGTTTATCGTGAAAAACTATTAAGGTGCAAAACGCCATACTTGGATGCAAAGTGGTGCCAATTAAAACTTTTATATTGGCATTAAAAGAAAAGAATAATATTATAATATCAGGGGGCTACTCTTAACTTGCCTCACACCCCCAAACAAAACAATCATACAGTTTCTGGGGATGGTTTGTAAAACTTAGTACTTGGGTGCAAAATGGTAATAGATAGGGTGTAAAAGATGGCATATTTACATTCTTAATTTGAGGCTGTGGGAGCTGGAGTATAGTGTGAGAGCAACTGCTCAAATATCAGAATCCGTGAGAAATTTTTGATACAATATTGCGTGTTATTTATTATTTGGTACCGCAAAGATAGAAAAAAAGAACTTGTTGCCCCTTCCAGAACTCATGCAGGGGGTGAGGGGAATCTAGAGAGAGAAATCAGACTACTTGTTCCAACAGTTTTGGTTCTAGCTTCCATCATATTTGTGATAGAAAGATCTACAATGTATCAAATTAAGGACAATTAAATTATCTACAATAGTTGTATACTAAAATGGACGTAATCTGCGTGATAATATCAACAAAATTGGGAATGAATCTTTAAATATAAAGCTCAACACAGCTATTAATGAGGAGGATGGGCTTGCCATTGATGTTATATATCATTTGCTATGCTGGACAAATATGTAAGTAAATGCTAAGGCAGGCTACGAACACTACTTGTAAAGACTCAACAACATAAGATGCAGCATAAATTGAATGTATCAGTCTCATTCTTAAATTTCTACAAAATTGGGCTATAAATATGGATGTCATCCAAACCACTTTTGAAAACATATGAGCAATGAACAACATAGTTTATCCTACGATATCTAGGAATCAATTAAAGCAAATACTCATTGACAACATTGGTTATATTGAATTCCACCGGCTAGCTCGAAGAAACTAACGGGAAATACCTTCTTTTTTTTTAAAAAAAATGATGTTTCTATTGACGTGTGGTAATGATACGGACGTGAACATGTGGTGTCTTTATGATGCAGCTCTTTTACTCCGAAAGTGCATAAGCTACGCTCGCTATGACATACAATGAGAGACAAATATACCGTTTATGTACTCCAGTCAATACATGTTAGGTTTTAACAAGTTGGCCTAGGAATGGCAATTTATCAAGCCACTGGAAACAAAAGTAATGTCAATCTGCTTCATGGATTGGGCTTCTCGATCGATTATAACTGTCTCCTCAGGTGTGAGTCTCAAATCGCAGATTGTGATATGGATAATGTCTGCAGGAATAATGAAGTGTATTTACCTGCGAGTATGGTTAAGAGCCGATATATATTTTTCGCAGTAGACGTAGATTTTATGGAAGATACCTCTAATGGGAAAAAAAATTACACATGCCACAACGCTGGCCATTTATCAGCGAAAAGAAGCAGATGACAGTACACAAGTTCTTCAACTGTGGAAAACGTCTGGAAACTGTGAAATATACCTTCCTGACTGTTCAACTGTTATTAAATATTATTTTATGCCATCCAAACAGATTCTAAAATTAAAAACTTATCCTGACTTCAGCCCAGTTTCTGTAGGCCACCCTGATATTACCGACATGAAGGTATGACTTAGAGGGAAGACATACACAAAATCAGAGGTGCTTCCCTGCAAGATGGCACACAATGTGTAAGTGAAGACATGAGCGGAAATTCAAATATTCCAACATGGGCCACCTTCATTTCTCAAAAAACCACAGCTTTGCCAATAACTGCAGTTCATGTTACCTCACTGATACCTGCACCACCAACAGAATAACCAGCCAGCATTTTTAACTGTTCTACTTTCAATTACCAGTATTAACTATCTAGTAATGGGTCCACAAAAAGCCAATGCTTTGCCAGGAGTTCATGCCTTCACTGGCT
Organism: Timema californicum; assembly: GCA_902141385.1. Classification (NCBI taxonomy): domain Eukaryota; kingdom Metazoa; phylum Arthropoda; class Insecta; order Phasmatodea; family Timematidae; genus Timema; species Timema californicum. The sequence goes on along the minus strand of CABFOW010002835.1, from coordinate 11,590 downwards.
GTGTTACCACATAATGTTATTCAGGCAAAGGAAATTTAGGAATGTGTTCAAGAGGGAATAGAAAAATTTTCTGCAAACTTTATATGCCATGTTCTACCGCATTGACAGCGGGAGATGTAAGGTGTTATATTTAAAAAGAATGGAATCTGAAAAGATACCACCAAAGTTGTCTGCTCTAAAATTCTCTATATTGAGAGATATTATATCAGTGCATAATTGTGAAAACAGTAGCCCTCTTTATTCCCATGATGATGAATACGGTGATTGTGATAACTTAGAATTATAACACAACATTTACAAACAATATTCTAACTTACAGTAATAATGTTTTTTATTATTTTTATTGTGTATTTTATCTATTGGCACTGAATAACAAGTGCATGGACAAACTCACAATAGTTTCTTGAATTACTATAAGAAATATGGTTCAGTAAATGTTTCAACTTATCTTCTTTTACTTTCCAAAACAAAGTTTTTGCAAGAACACTTAATTTCTCGTAAGCCTTGAATGTAAAAGATTTTTCCTATTGCTTTTATTTAAAATTAAACACAGGTAATTTTTAAAGTATAATATTCATTTTTAGAAGCCAGTAATGCCATTGAACCAATTAAATTATTACATTAATGTGCACATCTGCTGAGGCAATATTAATCTCATGGTTTCATAGCTGCTGGATAGAGAGCCACCTCTGGGCCCTTTGATGTTTGTGATAAGGAGGCCGTAAACATCCCAAACTAAAGAGTGTTAAACACACTATTAAAGTCGTTACTATTAGTAAATCTAAAAACATTAATTTGCTTACTACCACCAAAAAAATATAAAATGTCAAAATGTTTATCGTTTATTAATATTTCTGAAGATAATAAGTTAATTACATGCGGTCGGCCAAATTGTAGATAAATTTATTATCTTTAATTTTAGTTAGTGTGGACTTTTATATTATAAAATCTATGGAAGTTACAGTTAATAATGTTTTAACAAGTACATGATATCATCCCTGCCCTACCACCCCCCTCCCCCACCCCGCATGGTTTTCGGAAGTGGAAACATGTGTTTTTGAACTATTTGGTGTGCCAATTAATAACTAAGCTAAACAAGGCAATACTATATCACAAATTCACACGGCAAGCCAGTTGCTCCCCCACTAGGAGAGTTCAATGACTATTATTATTTTTTTAAATATTATTTTCTCACTAATCTATTAGGGTGCGAAACACCATACTTGGGTGCAAAGTGGTGCAAAACAGGACTTTTTAGACGGCATGAAAAAAATCCAACATTTTTATAGGGGGGGTATCCTTAACTTGGCTCCCCCTTAACATAAACAGTCGTATCACCTCTTGGGTTAGGGTGTAAAACGTAAAACTTAGGTGCAAAACGGTGCAAAAAAGGGGCAAAACGGTGGTACATTAAAATTGTAATTTTGATGGGGTGGGGGGAGGGGGCAACTTAAGTGATCTCTATCGGTCCACTAAGCATTCACTGTAAGTTCTTGCATACCGCCATCTTTTAGCTTATCATAATTCATAGCTCTATCATCTTTGTTTATCAATACAGCCGCCTGACTGGTTGACAGACAAGTGGAGACTAGTCTATCTAACACCCCCTTCCTTTATCAATGAGCACGGTCATCACAAACTAAAAAAAAAGACAATTTTGTAGGATCACAATAAACTCAGTCTACTCAAGGTGCTCCAAGCAGACGAAGCAGAAACGCTTATGTGCAGATGAGTCATGGCGTCTATTCTTCTATTGTTTGTCAATAGTTAATAATATATATTGATAGAGTACATAAACGACGAATGTAGTTTAAAAAAAATTGCACCTCCATAAAGTAAATTATGAACGTTTTTTAAGAAGTCGGAACCCGCCTTAGTGTAGATGTTAGCTAACGCGCTAGTTTCGTGTTGAGTTAGAATGTCGAGGACGGGGATATAAAGTTTCAAATCTTGGTTGGATGAACTGACGGGGTTTTTTCCTAAATTGTTTTCTACTCTCTCTCCACCCATATGCGGGTTTATTTCCTTTAAATTCAACCTTCCAAATTTCTAACCCAATGGTTTAATTAGTACTTAAGCCTGTAACGATGTTCCAAATAACAAACATCTAAAACCAACAACCCGGTAATATGGAGGCTCTACACTCCCCAAGGCTGACCAAGACCTCTCCACGTCAGATGGGACACACACGCACGCACCAACACATCCACTCCTGTGGCTTGGATAAAGAAGACTGAGACGCGAACCAAGTCAGCGCCTGGCAGGAAGTCCAGGCCCAGCCCACAATAAACTAGTTTCCAACCTGACTTCACTAACATCCGACCCCGCTTCTGGGATGTTCTAGTTTCGCCGAGTAATTGCTGGGCTATCCGCGATACGTCCAGAGCGCTAGTCTTCACCCTTCCTTTTGTTCTGTGTATTCCCCTTCCTTTCCCCCTCTTCTGAGAACGTGTATGACCTGTTTGTGCTATAAAACAGCGGCTGTTATTTTGAATGTCACTCATTGTATCACTGGCTCTTACCAGGTGAGGGCGATGGTTTAGAACTAATATTTAGGGATATTATTCAAAATTATGGTTTGGAGCTTCTTTAATATTTTCATGTTTATGAATGGGGATTCTAATATGGTTTGACGTGGGTGAGCCACGGATTTATAATAGTAATTTTCTAGGGGAATCATGTTAGACTTAGTACGCCTTTAACTGTAGGTGCGCCCGAGCCTTTAACTTAGCGTATCTTAGCGATCGTTTGATATAATCTTGGGTATTTTAAGACGATATACGTTCACTTAGTTATGAGGGTATTTTATGTGCAATTGATTGATTAGGTTATCATGGGCGCAACGGGAGTTTGCGGAACTTATTGTACGCATCTAAAACTTATTTGTAATACTAGGTTATGCTTCGCTACTTAGGATTAGCGCTCAACGGCCATTGTTGGGATCTGTGTATAAAATATTCGGCCACTAAGCCATAGGAATGTAAAGCTAAATTTAATGGGCACTTTATCTTACATACCTAATTTTAACGCCAGTTAAATCTATGTACACTCAAAACTAAATGTGTCAGCCATCTTGTGTTTATGGGTGTAAGCGCGCCCTTGGGCGGTAAATTTGAATCTAGACATCAAACATTCCCTCTAACGTTCCCTATGTGGGTGGGGGGGGGGGAGGGGGGGAGGCGGTGAATATTATGTATGTTGTGGTGGCTCAGACAATATTTTGCCAAATTAGACGTAGGCTTATTAAGCCTTTTTTGTAAACTATACTATTGTATCCACTCTATCATTGTAATTTAACCAATTGAAATAAAAACTATGTTTCTCTTGTGACCTCATGGTTGTTCTTTGGGTACGCTTCCTGCGCTCAATGTGGGCGTCACAAGCCCAACGAGTTTTAAGACGCGTTACTAAAAAAAAGTTAGATAGCGAGAAATAATCTTGTAAAATTTGTTTTAAAGTATTAAAAGATATTATAATTTTCAGTTTTTAAATAAAAATGGTGACCTGGTGGTCTAAGAGTAAGGTGTTGGACTTCTGTGCTGGCGTCCGGGGTTCAACCCTCGGTCCCGGCACAGATTTATCTGATTACCAAACCCTGCCTTAACCTCTGATAAGACGTGTATTAATCACAACTTGTGATTGTGTGGAATGCCAGGCCTCCACCATGGTTCGGATTCCACGTTAAACTGTAGGTCCTCTATTTCATCTCACAATCACCCTACCATTACACATTAGCGTAAGTGCGTATAAACCGAACGGGTAGTAAAAGGCGGTGCTAATAATAATTAATATTAATTAAATAAAAATTAAAATACAATGATGATGCAAAATTTTGAGATATTTTTATAAAACAAAATCTCACTACCTGTTCGGATTATACGGCTAAGAACTAATTACAATAATGTGTTAGGAATTAGGAAGGCTTAATTTAGATGAAACTCACCCGAATTTGCGTGGTGGAAGATTGGAAAGATATTTAGGGAAAACCACCCTCAATGCACCCGACCGGGATCGAATCTCGATCTCCCTGTATTTGGCAGTCTAGACCAGTGGTTCTCAATCTTTGTTTGTTCACGTTACACTGTTATTTTTCGTGTTTCCTCGCGGCACATTGAACGTGAAAGCTACGCGACACAATGGAAGGCTTGGCCAGACGCATGCGCGGAGTAGATTACTCAATTAGTTGATCGCTGAGCCATTTCATTATCTGAAAGAAAAAAATTAAACTTTCCTAACGTTTTTCTAGAATTTCTATTTAAAAAATGAAATACATATATACCCATTCGGCTTATATCCTAGTGTCCTTATTGCATTGTGTTAGGGCTTAAGAATGTTAAATTTAGAGGAAGTGCAACCACATTTGCGTGGAGGGATGGTGTGAAGCCATTGAGGAATACTACCTTCAATGCACCCGACCGGGGTTGAACCTGATCTTCCTATCTTATTCAGTCCAGTCCAACACGAGTATACCGCGTTAGACTGTGCATCCACCGACGTGGGTAAAAAGAAATATTGGATGAAACTACTTTTATTTTTTTTAACACCTTCCATAGCTTCGATAATTTCATGGCACACCTAGTGATTTTCACCGCACAGTGGTGTGCCACGAAACACCCTTTGAAAACCACTGGTCTAGTCCAACACGAGATTAGCGCGTTAGACCACTTGAACACCGAAGCGGGTAAGAGATTATTAATGCTAGATATAAAAACATTTTTCCAGATTAAAATTTTGATACCGATACTTACTGTTATCGATACTTTTCTTTCGATATTAGTACGTTACCGATATTTTTCTTCCGATACTTTTAATGAGTACAGTATCAATAATTTTTTTCGATACCACATTCTTAAACACAGACCTCTCAAAGATCGAGTCTGTATACGAGGTTTAAGGCGTCAGGTTCTCAATGAACTGGATTACCAGGAAATCGGGAGGTTGAGGTTCAAATACCGGCTTGGTAAACCCCATTATGTTCCACACCGGTTTATCTCTTCCCGCTGATGCCACTGAATCTCCTCTAAATTACCCTAATTCATAAAATATAATATGGACTAATAATTATTGTTGCGCTATTTAAGTTTTTTTTACTATTGAAAAATCAAGTGTCTACCTTGGCCTTACATTTTAAATTTCATAATTTAATTGCAAAGTTTAAACATTAAAAATTAAAAATATGGATTTGTTTTTTTAGCCTTTATGGTCAATTCAAGCGTTTATATGTGTAATAATTTTTAATTATCAACGCAATCAAAAAATTCATTTTAATTTAAATAAATTAGTTGAGCCCACCAGTGGGCACATGGATTATGGCGTCAGTCTCACCCTTGTGTGATTTATCGGCTATGAGGTCATCTGCGGTTAAGTCAAATTAGTTGTATTGACTCGTTTGTACTTTTTCGCTATCTTACAGGTAGAAGAAGTATTATGATCGTCAAAAAAGCCAAACTCGAGATTTTGATGAATCTC